>OMNZ01008926.1:0-13049 GCA_900303255.1 Lesueurigobius sanzi | reverse complement strand
GAGGCTCCTTCGACAGGAGGCAGTGCTGGCGCCGTGCCACACAGTGATGGAGCTGGTCACTTTGAAAATAATATATTTTTACTAGTGTTGTTCCGATACGATTTTTTCTCATCCGATCCGATACCGGTATCTAGACTCTGAGTAGTCGCCGATACCAAGTACTACTCCGATACCACAATGTAAATAAAAACACTACCAAAAGTCTGTAAAAAGACACCAAAGCCCATTGCATATGGCTCATTCTGCATATAAACTGTATTCTGTCACTGTTCTGTTTCCACTCTAAAGATTAAATGAAGGAAAAAAAGAAAACACAAATGTATCTGCTGTGATCTTTAGAGGGTTTCGTGTCTGCAGAGCCCACAAAAACACATTGTAGTATCGGATAGGTTTTGGTTCAGGTACTCGCCGATACTGATACCTGAAAAACCTGTGGTATCGGCATGAAATCCGATACCAGTATCGGTATCGGAACATCCCTAATTTTTACTTTTAACAAAGTTTTTAAAATGCAGTGGAGTAGAAAGTACAGATACAGGCTCTAAAATGCAGTGAAGTAAAAGTAAAAAGTATTCATCACAAAATGTACTTAAGGAAAGTAAAAGTACTTAAAATGTGTACTTTTTACTGGTACTTTGTTACGTTCCACCACTGATTTGAACACTGAACTGATCAGGAGATGTAGTAATCTCCTGAGGTCCTTACAGAGAACTTCTTATTATTTTGAACAAAGCACATGACTCAGAGTCAGAGAAAATCAACTGCAGCTTTAATTATGTTTCCGATCTATCACACTCCATTAACATGCCTCTTACAAATCACTTATTTATTGTTTATTCTACAAAACGCCGGTTGACACTGGAGTCGTATAGATTTTTAGACATAATTCAGAGCAAGTGTCTCCTGCTGTTTGACAACATGTGGTCGTTCTTACAAAGGTGACGCCGGGGCAAACCCATACAATGAGCTACAATATACAGTAATACATATCTTGATTTACACATTTTAATATTGAAGATGCAATGATGAAGAACTAGGATCATATTTATATATGGTGCGCTATGATAATAATAATAATATATTCTAAAAACTACAAGTTCTTTTATCTCATCTTAATAAAGACTTCTCTGTAGTTTTAGAGTGATTGGGAATTTGACATAAAACTAAGTAGATGTGGTCAAAACATTTTCAACAACTTAAGGCATTGCACTCCTTAGCAGATCATGAACTTGAATGACTTACATACGGACATCAAAAGTGATGTAACCCTCTTTATTTACCATGGTTGAGAATAGCATGTTAATCAATGCATTTATTCTGACAGTATATCAACATAACCAGGTTCATCATTTATAAATTGTAGTAATATTACTGGTAATACATTTGTGCAACTTTTTTTTCATTATTATTTTAATCACATCTAGTTGTTCTATTCCCATCCTTTAGTGCTATACTGAGGCATAATGGCAACACTTTCTGCCACTTGTGAACTGGACTGTATATATTTTCATCATTATTCAACATCATTCTTTCTTTATTGGCTAAATATTATGTAACTTAGGTATTTACACAGATTATTTTACAACAATCGGCCCAGCCCGCTGAAGATAGAACAGTCTATAAAAAACAAAAGACAAGGGAGGTCCAGAGGAGTAGAGTCCTGTCTCCTTTTGAAGTCCATTTTACATGACCAAGAGCTGTCCCAGGACCATCCTAAACTGCTGCGTGCATCCCGCCAGCTCTTTCACCCTCTCCGTCATCTCTCGTGTGTTCCCCGGGGACGGATACTGCAGTGCTGCCGTTTTAGTGCTAATGACAATGTCTTTGAGTTTTTCACAAAGCGTGTTGCTGCTTTGGGCCACCCGCGCCCTCACCTCCGGGGCCTTGGCTTGGCGCGAAAGAGTGTCCCCGATGAAAACGAGCTTGTGCGCGCTCAGGATCACAAACTTGCTGTGCGCTACGAAGATTTTTGGAGGCTGGTTGGAGTTGACGGCGGTGAAGAAGGCATCGATGGCATTGGTGACTGTGGTAATGTTCTGCTCGCACTGTTCCTGGTAGAAGAGCAGCAGCTGTCTGTCGCTGTGGCACAGTTTGGAAGCCGGCCCCGATGAGCCGTTGTGGGGATGAGCCTGGGGGTGGTGCGGGGACGGGACCCAGCCTGTCATGTCATTGTTGATGGGCTGACTGACCTCCTGCTCCAGGCGCTCAAACTGCTTGATCTATAGAGGAAAATAATATTAATATATATGTATAAATATAAATATGCTGTGTAGATAAATGGTTTTACTTGGTTCTGTTCCAGTTGTGCATTGTGTCTGATGGTGTTGCCTTTCTCCAACAGCTGTCTTTGGTTCTTTTCAAACTCCTCTTTTCCCTGCAAAAAAACACACATTGTAATATAGATATTTGGCGTCCTCTAGTGGTCATGACCACCAACCACAACACATTTTAGCTTAATAATATTGTCTTTAATGAACAAATCAATCAGAGCAGCTTCATCTTGGAGCCCTGAGTTTGTCAGTCACTAAAGTTTGGATGATGTCCCATATGTACCTGCAGATGGACGTAGTCATAGTCCTCCATCCAGCCCTCCTCAGTGCTCTCATACGGCCGCTCCACCGGCTCCTCTGCTTCTGTTGACGTAAACTTGGGTGGAGAAGGTAGAGGCCGTGACTGAATGTGCACTTTCTCCCCTCCATGATATGTGCCACTTCCTGACCCGGTCATGTGACCAGTAACGTCCCCAGGGATTGGAGGAAGCGGCAGCTGCTGTTGCTGCCGAGTGGTCCGTTTGAAGAGCAGCGTGGCGTTTCCGTGGAGAAAAGAGGCGAGTTGTTTGGCATCGTCTGGGATGCCTCGAGCAGTGATGACCAGCTGGTCCAGGTCATCGCCGCCCGGAGATGGGGCTGCGAGTGCTGCGGCTGACCAGGATATTGCGTCTAAACTCTGGCTGTGTTGAATTAAACTGTGGAATACTTCCTCCATTTTGCCCACCTGACGCCCCAGTTTGGCCTGCAGCAGGCGGTCAGTGGCTTGTGCCGCATTGGCCACAGCTCCTCGAGCAAACTCTAGGAAGTCCCTGACCGCGGCACGGACCCGGTCCGCAGCCTGGTGGATAGCGGGCAGATTGCCCTCCAGTTGCTCTGGACTCCTCCAGTTCCCAGTGATAAAAGACATCATAAGAGATACGTTGGACTCCACAGCCATCTGCAAACGGGACAGGCGCTCCATGGCCTGGTCCAGGTCCAACAAGAGGGGTTTCCCATGGAGGGGGGCAGGAGTGTCCCGAACAGGCACCATGTCTAAAGATGATGCTGAGTGATTGCTGCGTGTGCTGCCGGTGCTGGAGGCTGACAGACGTTTGAAAGACAAGCTAAGATCCTCTGTGGTTTGTTGATCACGCACAACCTGAAACACAGGTTATGAATGTTAATGGTCTGAGGAGATTCACACAATGGTGCTGCACAAATGTAGATCACCATTTCCTGAGGAACTACGTACTAACATTTCTAAAGTACACTATAATGACTTTTTGCACCCCACTGTGTGATCCTGTCCTAAGAGCTGTTGTGACAAGTATATTTCTCCATTGTGAGATCAATAAAAAACTATCTTATCTTATCTTATAATATATAAAATAATAATACATCAAATATTGTGTATAATAATTTATAATAGTCCAGTAGGTTCTTTAACTGCATTCTGTTGGGTCATATGCTAGAGTTTAACAACATACTGTATATTATGTACACAGGAAATGTTTACAAAATACTATGTAAAAACAAAGAAGCAACAACTGAAAAGATGTTTTTTTTCACAGGGCCTTTTATTAAAAACTAACTACTGCTAACTCGGTCTTATTGCAGTCTTACCTGTGGCGGTATATCATACACATACTGCTCTCTGTCCGGGGGCCTCTCAGGGTTCCTCTCACGGGGGAAGTCGTACACGTCCTGACTGGGGTGCCCCGTCCTGAGGCTGGTGGGGATGTCGTAAATGTCCTGGCTGGGCTGCACTCTGCCCCGATGCTTCTCTGTCAGAATAGGCGGCGGCACATCGTAAACGTCCTCTGGGATAGGGGGCTCGTCGTCCTCATCCTTCAGGTTGTTGTGAAGATACTGGGAAGTCGGGACGGGGACAGGACCTTTAAGTTTGGCAAAATGTGGCGGGACGTCATAGGTCTCCTCTCGGATTGGTGGACCGTCAGGTACGTCTTTGCTCACGGATGGAGGGAAATCATAAACCTAAGTGAACATAAAAAACAAAAGATTGTATGGGCCATTTTGTGCCGTAAATTAATTCAATGAATTGATTAATATGTTACATTTATGTGACATCACAACACTCTAAAGAGCTGTTTAAAATTGAGGTGATGCAGCTAAGAATCCATCAAAATGCAGATGTTTTCTCTTGGTTTAGGGCTAATATCCCTATATCCTGGGCCTATTCACATGAAAAGAAATAAAATAATAATGATTATTCCAAAAAGAGGAAAAAGACTATTTACCAGCATTTTAAGATTTAGAATTAGCGTTAGTTTTTGTTTGCTTGAAAGTGAATTTGGTATTGTATTTTGAACACTGGCCATTTAATAAACTATATAACCTAGACCTTTTGTTATTGGATGAAAAAATAAGTTGTTTGTTCATAAAGATGTCCAAACGTGGTGTCAAAAGTTTCATACGATTAATATGGCAGGTGTATTTCTGAATCCAGTCACAGCCAAAAAATGATGTGGTTAAACATTTGTTAATTTTCTGTTTGGAGATTTCTTACATAAACAGCATCTCTTTAGTGTTATACAGGCACCTGTCTTCCATCTGAGATCAAACTATTGGCAAAACGTCCAGAATATATACATACCTGCTGCTGTATGAGCTTGTCTTTGATTGGAGGGGTGTCATACACGTCTTGAACACTAGAGGGCCCCTTTACCACCATTGGAGGAGTATCATACACCTATCACAAAGAAAAGTCTTTACTATGCTATTCCTATTGATTAAACCATGAAAATGTAACACATGCATCTAGAAATATCATATATATAACGAAACAATGGCAACATTTCTTTATTTCCCCCAGAAATCTAGTCTTACTTGGGTATTAAAATGCTGGCGGGCGGGGGGTACGTCATATATGTCCTGCTGGGCCACAGGCTGATGTCTGGGCGGGACGTCGTACTCATCCTGGTCTCCTTTCACCGTGTCGTAGACGTACACCTGTCCCACGCGAGTAGGGACCACCACCTGGACAAAGAATAAACACAAACCCGTACAGTTAGGGTTTGTTGACTAGTATTTTTCAACAGCTTAATTACTGCCTCAAAGGACTGCATGTTTATTTATAGATTACCTTTTAAAATTCACGCCAGTCGCTTAAATTTGGCAGCGCGCTCATGATACATATTCAGAAGTAAACCGCAGAGTCATTATGCAAATCATCTAATCAAGGCATTTCACATTTGCATTTCAATAGATTTGTACTGAATTAATATTTCAAATGTTGATTGTACATTTATTGAACAAGACAGGCAAAACTAGGAAACAACATGCCATAAATGTGTCTCCCACAAACAGTGCAGCTTTGGTCCCTGTGACATGCCTCATCTTTAAATAATGAGAGTTGACAATATGAAGAGGTGGCTCAAGGGAGATGGGGAGCTTAAGGTTTAGTAAAGAAAATGAGCATGGAAGATGGCTGAAAGACGGCACTTTTTTTAGGCAGTACAACAATAAAAAACCCCACTAATCCAGTAGTTTGAACCTCTACAACAGGGGGAGGGAACCTATGGCTCGAGAGTCAGATGTGGCTCTTTTGATGACTGCATGTGGCTCTCAGATAAATCTTTGCTGGCATCTCTTAACACAATGAGTATAGGGGTTACATTTCATAATTAAAAACAAATCAGTGTGGGCTTGTTTATGGTTCTCCTGTGTGTAAGAAACAGTGCGTATTATGGTCCAAATGCATAAAATCCAATGTTGGTCATAGTCATTCTTCTCCACATGTGCATTGTCCAATCTGTCTTCTCTTGCATGTTAACGCCGCTGGATGTGTTTAAAATGTGCACTGTGTACTCAATCTGGGTTTCAAAACGGCAAACTAATCACAACCGCAATACATTTCGCAAAATTGTGCAACCAACGCTACCTAAAACACATCTGACAACAAAACCCCTGCAGTGTCGAGTACTGTTTTTGTGCACGACTGCGTTTCACTGTGATCTTTGTTCGTTCATTGTGTGTTTTCGTTCTGTTTCATTGTACAAGTGAAATTAAAATTCACGTTTAAAACTCCTCGTGACCAATAAACCTCTGACTCTTGCCCCCCCCCCCAACTCCAGACTGTTGAATCTGCGTGAACCCCAGTGTTCACAGTGGCCCGCGGCAGGAAGAGCGCCCGAGCAGCAGGCTGTTTGGCTTGCTGTGGGAATCGGGCGGCTCCATTGTGCTCCTGTTTAAACTCTGCATTATGAGATGTGAGTGTAGCGCAGCAGCCAGTCTGGGAAATGACAACATCTGTGGCCCGCACCTACACACACCCCTCCCAGAGACGGAAAAAAATATAAAAGCCACCTTCCCAGTGTCCCCTTTTTTACGCATTGATTTCTGAACATTTACAAGACAAACACGCCCTGCCCTGCACTCAGCGCCGGATCGGTTTACCTCGACAAATCAGCAGCAATGAGTACAGGTCATAAGTTGGCTGTTTGTGCGGCGGCAGTAGGACTTCCTTTTCATGAAAATAAATTGCGATATTTGAAAACTGTCACCTTTTTTGTGATAATGGTAATATTATTTCCAAAAAGTACTTTGGAAAATCATGACTTGAACTTTTTGTCTTATTCTTCTTTTACACATTTTACACAAGTTACCATTCATTTTTGTTTTAGGCCGTGCTAGCAACAGTAGTGGAAGAAGTACTCAATTATACCCGATTTTTTAAATTACAAACAATGAAAGAGGGAGCGAATAAGTTCAATTGTTAATGCTGCAACAAAAAAGGCTGGTTCTTTGGGTAGATAAACAGAAGAATGTGGCTGTTCCCAAAGAAAAATCCAAGGCACACTGATGTAGAAAAATAATGACTAAGCCTTTATTGCAAACGTTTGCACCCTGAGGAAGGCCATGACAGGTCGAAACGCGTTGTGCGTATTTTAAAGCTTTAGCCATGTTCCAATAAAGGCTTTTTAGTCATTATTTTTCTACATCAGTGTGCCTGGGATTTTTCTTTGGGAACAGCCACATTCTTCTGTTTATCCACCCAAAGAACCAGCCTTTTTTGTTGCAGCATTAAGAAGCATTTTAATGCTCCAATTGAGCACCTGAGTCACTCTTCATACATTTTTACGCACGGACCCACGCAGCGCTTCTCCGTCCTTTTTCTCTAAGTTCAATTGTTAGTTGTGGTCCAAATACATTCCTAACCTTCCTCACACATTTGTAAAATCCCATTTCTTCATTGAGATGAGAAAATTTCACAACTAGCGGGGTCACTTTTTAAGGTTATAGTCACAGAAAATGCAAGAAAAGTAGCTTATAATTTAGATGCAGTGTTATTTCCCCAAATGTCTGAGTTTACAGTCTACAAAAAGACTAAACAGATTTCATTCCAGTAAAAGTCAGGTAGGCTATAGTGCCTTTACGTAAAAGTACAGATACAGGAGCAACAAGCTAAGTTACTGAAGTAAAAATATCTGATTGAAATTCTGCTTGTCAATGTACTTTTTAACTAACTAAAGAATTAAATGTGCCATTGTTTATGAAGAATTGTGCTTTTAATCAAAACTAAACTAAATATAAGCAACTAAACTAAACCAGGTCTGAACCAGAACCAACATGGTCTGAACAGTGTTGGGTAGAAACAGAATACATGTATTTAAAGAATACTCATTCTGATTACCTGTATTTCGGTCCAGTTACTGTACTTATTATTCTCCTAAATTCAAAGGAATACATTGTGCTTCATTGCGTGACATCAAGAGAGAAAAGATCAAAACGACCTGGGAAAGGTTTCACATCTGCTGTGCTCCAGGTACATTTGTGCTTTTGTGCGTTCATAATGATAGTAAGTTCATAAAAGGCAACAAGCTTAATTATGGTATTTATACTGCATATCAATATACTGCATGTTACCCATCATTACATATATTCATGTAAATATAATGCAAATCAATAATAAAGTATTCTAAGTATTCAGAATACAGTACCCTGATTGGACAAAGTAGCGGAATACATTACAAAATACATTTTAAGTATTCAGTATTCTAAATACAGTTTCAAAGTGTCCCCAACTCTGGGTATGAACCAGGTCCCACACAGACTGATGGTGTTTTAGACTTTAATATTGTGATGTGTCTGACCAGAACGACTTAAATGTATTTGCACCACAATTCAAAATACTTCAGTTGAAACACGTAGTGGAGTAGAAAGTACAAATACCTGCTCTAAAATGCAGTGAAGTAAAAGTCATCATAAAAAATGTATAAGTAAAGTAAAAGTACCTCAAATTTGTAGTTTTTGCTTTGTTACTTTCCACCACAGTTTAGCAAAATCCCACTTAGATGGAAGACCTCGGTGCTTTGCTAAATTGTGATGAAAATGATTACTTGGTCATATATCGTGACACTATTTGAATAGATGAGTATGTTACACCACATCATTTTAGATTTTCTTGTTGGCTAAATGAAAGTGGGTGACACAAAAGTGAATCTACTATTAGGCATTTTACCGTATTTTTGCACAAACATAAGGTTTGTCAGAAAATCCCTAACTCTGAGTGACTTTCATGTGCTGTTCTTACTCAAAAAGATAATAACACAAAAACTAGCTGCAATCTGAAAGCACTGCGTGGACCAGAGGTAGTTGATAATCATTGTGATTTGGAGCTCCCTTGTCGCCGCGCTGTCATTACCACTATAAAAGGATATTACTCTCAGGGCT
Organism: Lesueurigobius sanzi; assembly: GCA_900303255.1. Classification (NCBI taxonomy): domain Eukaryota; kingdom Metazoa; phylum Chordata; class Actinopteri; order Gobiiformes; family Gobiidae; genus Lesueurigobius; species Lesueurigobius sanzi. The sequence goes on along the minus strand of OMNZ01008926.1, from coordinate 4,107 downwards.
GCAGTAACCTACTATTTATACTTCAGTCAATACACAAGAAAAAAGTGTGATTTCTAACACAAAAGATATTTTCAGCCGACAGCACAAGTAAAGCAATGAAAAAAACACTCTGTGGACTCCAGAGACAATTGAACTGCTGCAGTAATGACTACTGAGGATCCGAATTAAAGATAAAGATTTGATAAAAATCTCAATATCCCAAAGAGATCAATTTACTTACAAGGCGTTGTTTTTTTTTGCTTTTTTGTATTGTATATAATATTGTCCTTTGTTTTTAGGATTACCACATTAAACCACCTGCACAGATTTGCTGCACAGCTTTTCCACCACATACAATGACTGGGGCACGGTAAATGGGTGATGTGCCTTGCCCATGGGCACGACCAACAGCTCACACGTGACTAGGCATGTCATGTTTTTACGATTACTGCGGTCATAAAAGGTTAAGTAATCCAAAGTGCACAGAGCAAATCTTATTCCAAGTTGATGTGAGAGCTGACTCAGTGCTAGCTCCACCTTCATTTCCGGTTTTGGTATTAGCATAGCATAGCATTAGCATAGCCCTAATAGTAGGCTATGCTAATGCTATGCTATTTTAATATAGGGTGGCCAGATTATTCACATTAAAAACTGGGACAAATATTAGATTATTTTTTATGTTTCTCTTTTTTTTTCTCCATCATTTTTCTTGTGTTTTTTCTCAAATTTTTTCGCCATTTTTCTTGTCTTTTCTTTTTTTTGTTTTGTTAATTTTTGCAGGTTTTTTTGTAATTTTTCTCATGATTTCTTTTTGTCTTCCATAATTTTGTAATTTTTTTTTCATACTTGTTGTCATCTTTTATTTTGTCATTTTTCATCATTATTTTGTACTTTTTCTTCCTTTTTTTTTTTTTTGCAATTTTTTCATAGTTTTTCTCACATTTTTATTGCTTTTTTCTCTCGTTTCTTTCGTAACCTTTCCTGTGTTTTCTTATTTTTTTGTAATTTTTCTTTTTGCATTTTTTTGTCACATTTTTGTCTTGCTCAAAAGTATCAAGTATAATATGAAATATGCGGCTTTGGACACGGCACTGGTGAAAAACTGGGACAACTGGGACAGAGGTTGTGTAAAACTGGGACAAATGAATGGTTTCAAATGAATTCACAGGGACATGGGACAGAGGGCTCAAAACTGGGACTGTCCCGGGTAAACTGGGACTGTCCCGGGTAAACTGGGGCTGTCCCGGGTAAACTGGGACTGTCCCGGGTAAACTGGGGCTGTCCCGGGTAAACTGGGACGTCTGGTCACCCTATTTTAATACCAGAACTGGAAATGAAGGTGGTGTTTGGTCTGTGCAGCTAGCTCTCGCTTGACTTGACCGTTATGCACAATAAATTGCAATTTGTTGCCCAGGAAAAGACCCAAAAGATGTCTGAGGCTTAAAGTTCAATAGGTTTCCATTAAAACCTGACTCAGACATGGTGCGATCTTCAAACCCGCGTTGCTCCTGGGTCCTATTTTCCATTTCACACATAAACACGTCTTTGTTCATCGCCAGAGAGCTTTCAACGGGACCAGGCTTAAAGCGCCAGATGAGTCCCGCCTAGGCCCGCGCTCTGATTGATACCAGGCTATTGATCTACTGTGCATCTCCAGGGAATAGACACGTCCCAGCGAGACACATTTAATACCTTAAAGCGCATCAGAGGAGTGGGCGTGCTCCCGATGATGCCACTGTCACTGCATTATTTAATCTCTCTAGTTATTCTGCATTTGACAACAGTGACCCCGGCTAAACGTAAATCACTTGTATGGCTGGAGGATTATCCAGTTTGACTAATTACTGATGTGCTAAACTAATGCTTCCTGTGGTCATTTAACTTAGCGGTTTCACTGGTGGACACCTGGGACGCGGTTGGAAAGGAAATCACTCACCAAAGACACCCCCAAAGTCAAAACGGCCATCTGTACAATTGATTTTTGTTCTTTATTTATTTACAAGCAAATACAGTACTAGGGCTGAGTACCGTTAAACGATACCAGTACGGTATCGAAAAAATTATGAAGGTACTACCAGTATCGAAAAATAAATTGGTACCGAAAACTGGTACCGAAAAAATATTTATCGTTAGAAAGCAAATTTGTCTTCCTGGTGGGTCTGAGACTGCAGTAAAGAAAGGGCTGAGGTGTTTCAGCTCAAATAAATGATAAAAACACTAAAAGAAACAGTATTTTATAGAATAAATGATCATTATTGTTCTGTTTTATGGTTCTACAACAAAACTAAAATCAAGCATGAGGATAAATGACTCGATTTGAGAATATTAGTCTTGTTTAGAGCAGTTTTGACTAGATTAGGCACATTTACTACTGTCATCTACATTATTTGGTTTATTTCATGACAATTTTACTGATTCTAAGGTGATCTCACTTGAATTAGGAAAATAAAACTGCCCAAAGACCAATTTTCTTACCCCATTGGTAAATTAATTTAAATAAAAAAGGAACTAAGTAGAAATCTATTGAAGCAAGTCAAAACAAGTGGTTAGAATTAGGTCAAATGAGCCACTAAAACAGCTCAAATTTAGATAAATAAGATTAATTTGGGTCATTTAAACTTCTAGATATTTACTTTTTAGTGTAGATGACCAATAATTTAGTATAGGTATCGAAAAAGGTATCGTTCAGGTATCGGTATCGTAAACCAAGTATCGTTAAAGTACTAGTATCGAAAAAACATGAAAGGTACCCAGCCCTATACAGTACTAGGGTGGAGTTGAACATACGTGGCTGGCTTAGGTTAAAGGTACACAGTGTAACATTTCAACCTATAATTTGTATAAAATATAAGCATCTATTTTATTCCAGATGTTTATTATCGTTGAAAAATACCTAAAAAATGACCAAACATGTGTCTATGCTGTCCTGACCTGACCAATATAAGATTTAAATAGGTTATGTCCTCATCCAGATCCATTCTTTGATTACCCACTGCAAAAAAATAGCATTTTCTGTGTCTAGCTGGTCAATAGGAGCATGTTTTGTACTGCTGCCAAAAGTATAATTCGAAATGTTACGCAGTGTATCTTTAAATCATATGGGAATTCAGTACATGTGTGTAGAATATATGATTTTGGATTATGGTTTTTCTAGTTATAAAGTTATTCTAATTACAAAGCATTTTTACACATCATGAATGAGCAGATACTGTTGTTGTTGTTGTTGGCATTACATCATTTACCTCGTGGTTCCATGTTGTTTTTGGCTACAATGCTCATTTTAAAATAAATTGTCAGACATTTAAGCATTTATTTAAGATACCTGAATGTATGAAGCTCCACTTTGCGCCCTGAAAGTTGGTATAATGTGCATATTTGTTTGTTTATTTGGTTGGGACAGTGCATGTGAATGAACACACTTAAGAGAACACGCCGCTCCTACTTTCCATCCGTTGTCCCACACTCGTACGCACAAACACACTCTCATTCAGACTATTGTACATGTTTGTAGTGGTAGGGGAAACTGGAGCACCCGGAGGAAACCTACATAGACACGGGGAGAGCATGCAAACTCCACACAGAAAGGCCCGGGAGCGAACCTGGGACCTTCTAGATGTGGAGCACGAGCGCTAACCACTGTACTACCGCGCCGCCTCATCTCCGTCATGAATTGCGATGTTAGAAATATATTGGGAAAGAATAGGGCTGGGTACCGTTCATGTTTTTTCGATACTAGTACTTTAACGATACTTGGTTTACGACACCGATACCTGAACGATACCTTTTTTGATACCTATACTAAATTATTTCATTTCATCTACACAAAAAAGTAAATATCTAGAAGTTTAAATGACCCAAATTCATCTTATTTCTCTAAATTTGAGCTGTTTTGATTTAAGATTTAGTGGCTCATTTGACCTAATTCTAACCACTTGTTTTGACTTGCTTCAATAGATTTCTACTTATTTCCTTTTTTATTTAAATTAATTTACCAATGGGGTAAGAAAATTGGTCTTTTGGCAGTTTTATTTTCCTAATTCAAGTGAGATTACCTTAGAATCAGTAAAAAATGGCATGAAATAAACCAAATAATCTAGATGACAGTAGTAAATGTCTAATCTGGTCAAA
>OMNZ01008910.1:7112-21664 GCA_900303255.1 Lesueurigobius sanzi | reverse complement strand
TTATGAAGTTGTGGGGTTATGGCGTAATGTTTGTAATTGCTGGCTTTGGAAAGGAAACTTGATTTGCTGTATTGTCGAAATTCAACATTAGTACAATGCCGACGGGACAAACTATCGATCAAATTTTGGAAGCTTGATTTTTTTCTTTTTGCATTGTAGATTCTCACTGAAGACAACCATTTATGAATGAACACATATTGAATTATGTTTTAACACCTCTTAAGCCCTAGGCCTTTTTCTCCAAAAATAATTTCTTTACATCATAGGTGTAGTGTACATGGCTAATCTTGGTGTCCACACATTTGGTAGAGCTTAGGGATGACGGTGGGAGTGAAATAATAATAAATTATGTTGTTTGACAATAAAATGAGGTTGCCATGGGTTTGAATGAATTTACGCCTGAAAAAACCACACACATTTTCCTGCAAAAAGGCCTTTTTCCTCCCTGTGGTGGAGCAAATAACAACAGAAATGGATAATCCCACATCAGCTGTCACTAATTTGCAACTTTGGAATATTTTGCTGCATAAAACACATATGTTAGTATCTGAAAGCACGTCCCCATTTTTGGGGACTCTCGGTCTTAAGAGGTTAAACCAAAAAAGATGAAATTGATTCTTTCTTTGAGATATTTTCTCAATTTCTCTCATCAGAAATGGTTTTCATTTCACAGACTGTTGAAAACAAATAGCAGAGATGGGCAACTTGGCCAGACTGACTTGGTCGCAAACAATGTTGTGAAGTGTCACAGGCAGTATGGGTGGGCCCAGGCTAGGAGACTCCGTGAGTAACGGGACTATCTCACCGGCCTTGAGACTAGTTCACAACCTGGGGTAGACTTGAGTCTCTGAGATGTCTCCGCAGAGTCTCCTGGAGACTAGCCAGGTCTCCAGGGAGTTGCGGGAAATTCAAACATGCTTGAATTTTTCGGAGACCAGTTGGAGACTTTTTCAAGTCTCCATCAGGTCTCGGAGAGGTCTCAATTCAGTTGCGGCGAAGTCTCAGAAACTTCTCAGAGACCTTGTTGACACATCTCCCCGGTCACGGACAAAATGAGTCTCCGCAAAGTCTTCACAACTGAATTGATACCCCTCCAAGACCTGATGGAGACTTGAAAAAGTATTCGACTAGTCTCGTAAATGTTTCCCGCAACTCCATGGAAACCCGGGAGACTTTGCGGAGGCCAGATTGCGAACTAGTCTCCAGGTCAGTGAGATAGGCCCATAAGTTGACATACTGTATTTCATTTCCTAAACAGGCAAACAGGTCCAAGCTAATTATCCCAAAGAGTTTGGGAAAATTCACTGTCACCATGGAAATCCGCCATATTTGTGGGGACACGCAAACGCTGTCCATCGACTAACATTAGACAGAAACATTATAAAAAGTGGAGAAAGGGGCCATGGCACAAATCTGTTTGCTGCTGGTCACTGCCGGTAAATACATCTAACTCACTGTAGTGTCAAAATGCTTTTATATGAACTATAACTCCAGTATTGTACCTTTTTAAACCTCCATTAGTTAAATATGGGAAAACCTGCTTCAAATCCCATAATGCTTTGCGATATGACACCACGATCCTGAACTCAGACGAAGAGTTCAGGAGTCCCTGACGAGAGACCAACAATTGGCCAGGCTCATCCCAGAGCATCATGATCAGAATTAGAATGGGGGGTTAATACATTTTCACCTCATACAGTATTAACCCATGCAAAAAAGGACATATTGCTATAAGGCCATATGCATTTGACCCATCCTTCCATACCCAGTGTGTAAAATGTCAGGAGCAGGGGGCAACACCAGTGCCTGTAAGATTACTGTTCATAGTGTACAACATTCCTCTGCCCAGTGTATTTTCTTAATGGCTGGCCGGCTTTAAAACTGTACTTCAAGAAAAGCTATGAAAAATTACAGATAGCTTCTTATTTGATCCAAAAGTGTTTTTTTTTTCTTTTCTCCAATAACAGCTTTTACGTTACGAAATACAAATACAAATGTGGAAGAGCTGTCAGACTTATTTTTCTTCACATCTTTTGTCTTTCCTTCTTAACTCCAAACACACTTTACCGTCCGAGCTCTGAGATCAAAACAATCACGCTCTCCCCGTTGAATTTGAATGCAATTAATGTCAATTTCAAACCCGTCTTTGAAGCCTTTATTATTTAATTGGTCTGAAATGATAGTGGCTCTCTCCGGCACCCCCTCCGTAATGAAGCCAGAACCTCAAGCGTGAACAGCTAACCAGATGCTTCATCTTACTTTTAAAGACTCTGCCCCACCATTTTGGACGTATACAGTTGTCAGCTCATCTCCGGCAGCGCAGTGGAAGACAGACACATACTAACTCCAGCTAAAACTCTCCCACTTCCAGCACACACACAATGGCACAGTGGTTGCAGAAGCATTTTCAGTGGGTTGTGAGACTTTCTGAAGGAACTTTTTACAAATATTCATTAGATATTAGATAGAAAAAAGATATTCTGAGAAGTTCAAATGACTAAATGACTATTTGACTTATTTTGAATTACCAAACTAAAAATCTATTCATTTATTCATTAATTGTGTGTGCAATGAGATGTTTTTTCTTAATTTTAATGCAAAAATACTTCCACTGGTAGATTATTTCTATATACATGTTTATATAAATTTCTCAAAAGGACTTCTGGTGAATGTGGTGGTGCTTTGAAGGAGTAGGGTCTGGCTGCGGCCACGGAGCCACTAGGTTACGCCTCCCTGCCGAGTGACGTCTCCTAACCCCACCCCTAACCTTAATGTCAGTGGGGGGGATGTAACATCACACGCATAATCTTTTCATTCGTCATAAGCAGTGGTGGAAAGAGTACTGAAAATTTGTACTCAAGTAAAAGTATAGTTACATGCCTAAAATTGTACTCAATTCAACAAATGCAGCAAGAACCAGACTCTGGGCATAAATGTTGTGCGGAAACACTGGAAAAGATCGCTAAGAAAGAAGAGTTTTAGTTTACAGGAGCTCTGCCCACGTGAGTACATTAGCATCAATAAAGCTATTAGCAAGATGTTTTCACCTCATTCAAATGTAACATTTAGAAAAGACAAAGACATCAGGCTGACAGTGGGCTGAGAGGGCACTAGCACCAGCTCAGAGTACATGCCTTTGAAGGTAAGGCCTTTTTCACCTTGGCTAGCGATTGGGTAAAATTAGATCCAATTATTTCAAACTTTAAAAGGAGTTGACTCCACCCACCTGAAAACGGAGCTCAATTGTGAAGATCCAGACCCTCTGTACGAAATGAGTACGAGGGTATGGTATGACCAGGCTAGTGGCAAGCCATTTCAGGAGCCAAAAGCCTTTTTCTCGGCCCTAATACTGAAATATAGGTTATTTTGGCCATTTTTATATATTTCATATAATGTTTATATGGAAACATAAAATGACAGAAACTTGCAATACATTTTTTTCTCATATTTATATCAGTAATATACAGCAAAATTATAACATTATTATATATAATATTATATAATTATAATTATAATATCACTCAATTTACATTTTTACCTATTCACCCGCAGTGCCTCGCCTTAATCAGATAATTTTACTTATCAAGAAAGTTAGATGACTTTGTGATTTTTATCTGTGAAAAGCGCTTTATGAATTTCTAACTTTCTTACTTCCATACCAGTTGACAACCACTGCAATAAAATACAAAATACATAAAAAAGACAAGCTACAACAGTGCATCCAGCGTGGCGGGTCTGTCAAGCTGTCCCACTCATTTACCATTCTCTTATCTAGGCCCTTACAGCGCGTATATACTGTCTCCGAGCGCAAGTCTCCCCCCTCGACTTCCAGGGAGATACTTTTCCCAACGCAGGAAACAAACAGCGCCTTGATCAAGGACAAAGAGGGAAAGCGGACCGGGCCTTCCAGCTGTGCACCGCCAAGTGAGAACGTGCTGAACGAACAAAACAACATCACACACGGGCGGCAAGGCGTGTAGAGTTTGGGTTGTTTTCAGACACACTGTGAAGGCGGTGAGGTCGTGGTCTACAGAGGAGGGCACGTGAGAGCAAGTCAGGAGGCTTTGTTTAAACTGGATAGCAAATCACGGACCACCAGCAGTACTGCCACGGACCACCAGGGGGCCACGGACCACTGGTTGAAAACCCCTGATTTAGACAGATTATCAGCAGAAAAAAACATGCTGCGGTCTTTCCCTATACCACTAAAAACATGTACAGTAGGTCAGGATGAATCCGGAGTGGTGCGTTTACATGCATTCTCATGTGTCTCACTGTCCCAACCAAATAAACAATCAAACAAATAAGAGTGTAGTTTGTTTGTACTGCAATAAACTGTCTGTAATGCACACACATAGTACGCATTTCAGACAGTTTACTTACTGTATCTGTCCACAACCAAAACAATAAAACATCAGCTGTTGAAATAACAATAGGTGTGGGTGGTAAAAATCTCAATTATTTAGCATTTTGAAAGGCTAATTAGACTGACTCATCATTCCAGTGCAAGTCTATGCCATCAAGAGAGTGTTATGAGAATGTGATATAACTGCCTTTAAATAACAGCCCATTTATTTTCTATCCAATGTGGAAATGGAAAATAGCTGCAGCAATCATTAAGCTATTGATTGCTTCGGTCTTCCTTGCGATGCCTGTGGAAATGTTTCTAATCCAGCGACTTTTCTGCTTCGTAGTCCACTTTGTCCGCTGTTCAAAGGTGATCAAACCAGTATTTAACTCGACGCTGCTGACTTTGATGCAGATAATTGAGGTCACGACAGTATAGTAATGGGCTTCTCTGTCCAGCGCGGGTAATTACAATACTTTACAAGAGAAATGAAAGAATTAAACCGTGCATCCTTCAAAAATATGGAGCTTGTGACGCCCATTTTCACTGTTTTTAAATTTTGCGCAGGCTGCAAGTCCAACTCTCTTTTCGCTGCTCTTTAGTGACCAACCGCTTTTATTGTTACGAAACTAAATGCTTTTTAATGCAGTACACCAGTGATTCTAAACTGGTACGGCACAGGGACCCACCATCGCGTTAGAATTTGTTTGTAGTCTTTATTTCAAATCATGTTCCTCATTTGGATATAGTACAAAAAATAAAATAAAATAAAAATAAACAAAAATTCGAAAAGGAGTAGGTAGAAGAAAAAACGTATGTTTCCTACCCCATTTACATTTTTTTAATTTTTTTTTTTCTTACAATTTCTTTCTTTTACAGCTTTACATGGTTACATTTACTTGATAAATGATTGGCACATTCAATTTAAAGTCAGACCTTACATAGACATCAGATATACAGTACATTTTTTTCTTCATATCATATTTACACTCTGTCGTTACCATAAATAGTCATATATTAAAGGTACATTAAACATTCATATTGTCTTCTATAACCTTGTTACTCTTGTTGTCATTACCATTTCCACTACAATGTTTTATTATTTATTTTATCATTATTATTCCCTATATAGTGCAGTGCATTAAAAAACAGGGGATAGAATGGGCCAGTTGTGAGTGGACAGTAGCCCCCACCCAACAAGCCCCGCCCCCAGCTTCCCTAACCAGTGAACAAGTGGGCCATGTTTGCGTCCTACACTGTGTAGTGCGTTAAAAGACGAGCTTTTATGAGCCGTACGGAGGGAGAGGACCCCCCCCCCCCAGTCCAACCATATCTTGCCTGCCCTGATTTACTTTTGTTTAGTTTGAGCAGCAATAGCAATGACAACTGTAACAAGCAGCAGAATGATAAGCTGCGACATACGGATTTAATCATGTCAAAATGTGGTATTGACCGCACAGTTGTTGTTGGATAAGCATGACATAAGGTTAAAATGCTGAAATCATGACATTTTAAGCAGACTACACTGCAAAAAGTCATCCACAAATAAGTATCATTTCCACGACACCCCACGTAACACTGCCAAAAAATAAGTAAGTAAGTTAGGGAATTTGCCTGTGGAACAAGTTTTTGCTTTTGACACTTTTCGTTCCATTTTCAGGTTTTAGGCCAGTTTAATAATAATAATTCACTAATAAGGTATTGGTTTTTCTGGACACTCACAGACGCTTTACATACATTAGTCATTCACTCCATACAGTACTTGGTGGTGGTAAGCTACTATTGTAGCCACAGCTGCCCTGGAGTAGACCATAGACTGTAAAATAGATGGACGTAGCCCATGTGGCTTTCCCCATTGCGTTCAGCGCAGGCTAATGAAGACAATTCATGCTAGCATTTGAACCGCATGTGAAAACATTTTGGGGGGATTTAGGGATTACATACTTGAAGAGTTCATTTGCAAAAACAGATCTGTGCCATTAACAAAAATAAACATAAGCTTGTACTTTTCTCTTTGTGTTGCAGTGATCTTAATGACCACATGAATTTTATTGAATCAGAAATATGAAGTCACTTGTTATTGATGAAATTTATTCAACTTTACATTTCCTGGTGTCCCTTTTGGAGCACAGTGATAAAAATCTGAAACTATTTAGCAACAAATTAAAAACGGAGATGTCTGTTTTTGCAAATGAACTCTTCACTTATAAATCAGGCTAGGAATTAAATTTAAACTGTTTTGATAAAATCCAAGGTTGTAGTAGTTTGCCCATATAACTGTGAGCTTCTTATTTTGCAGACTTACTGATCCCCAGCAGAAATCTGAGATCTGCAGGATCACAGTTACTAGTTGTGCCCAGAGTCACAAGTAAACTTGGAAGTGCATTCAGCCACTACGCACTAAAACTCTGGAACCTGCTGCCAGACGAACCAAAACTTGCATCTATTCCAGCGTTTAAAGTCAGACTGAAAACTGTATTATTTAACAATGCTTTTAATTCTTAAATTTCAATTTTAATGTTTTACGGTTGTTTTGTTATGTAGTAATATTTTAAATTGTGTATCTATGGTCTCTGTACAGCACATTGGGTTGTCTACTGTATGAAATGTGCTTTACAAATAAAGTTGCCTTGCCTTCTTGTATTTCAATAATATAAAAGTCTCAACACGTTAACTTCCTGCTAATTTTAGCTCACTTTAAAACATTAACTGTCCTCTCTGTGAATTCTCCCCTTTGTCCTTTTATATTAGACAAATATATAAAGCACATACAATGTTATTTTTCAGATGTAAATGTGAAGATCTCAGCCGATGTTTCCTCATTCATCTCAATGGACGCGGCCTCTGGTTTCACAAGGGGGCGTTAACCTTTGCGTTGCTCCCCTCTATATTGTTCTATGGAGAAACCTTGAATCAGTGCAATAATGATTGTTCCTCATTGTAAAGATTATGCAATTTATTTGTTTCCTGGTGAAAGTGTATACAGAATGCAAAGAGAGCAAACTGTCCCAAAAAAAAAAAAAATGTTTTCTTAGAGTGTCTCCTCTTAAATGTTTACGATTGTATTTATTGATGGAGTATCCACACAACAGCAGATCATACAGACCAAACAATGGCCTTTTAATGTTTCTGATGCAGCCACGGTGTTCTCCATTTCTTTGCACGATCCGTCCCCAGTCTGTATTCAAAGCTTGATTATATTCCTGGCTCTGTAATGCTCACAATTACAAAGTCATTCTGTATTTGGATAAAATTGGCCCGTGAAAAACCCATGTGCCCGCTTTCACACTGGTCGACTGAATGTGCCAGGTCTGCGCCGGTTAGCCAAACAGAGAATGGGCTCTTTGTGCAGAGGCAGATGACACGGGGACAAAAACACATTAGCAATACACTCTCAATTGTGGGCGTCTTGTTTGATTTTTATTTTTTTCCGCAGTAGCATTGGGCATTTCAGTTTTGTCGATGGCCCTGAAGCTTTGTGGTGAAATGTTGCCAGTTGCTCATGCTGTTGTACGTTCAGTTCTGATGAACGTTGAAGTATCGTTTAATTGGAAAAAAAATTAAGTCCAAATGTTTGCAAATTTCTGAAATCATTTTTAGGTACATGTTTGATACACAAAGCAGTGGTGCCCAAAGTGGGGTCCACGGGCCAAATTCGGCCCGGTTTCATTTGGCCCTCAAGATAGATACAGACTAGAGTGTGGATCAGGTCTATTTTTTCTGTCCGAGCCCGGCCCTCGTCCGACAGAGCAGTGATCGAATCCGAACCGAACCCGATAGAAATTTGAAAACAGCTCCATTGACTATCCATAATGGCCTAAAAACGCGAGGTGTGTGCTTTTTCACAAAACACATGGGAAAGAGAGCAGCAAAATAATAGAGGCGATTAAACACAGAAAATAGCACAGTCAATTTGCCTTTTCATTTCTCTGTCATAAACAACAACGGCACAAACAGTGTGACAGCCTCACACAGAACACATCGAAAAGCACTCAATGATCACCGAAAGGCCACAAAAAATACTTTATCAACCAGATCTGAATCGCAAACTTACGGTTTCAGCTGTAGCTCCTCTGTCACGAGGCTGGTCCTGTCCTGTCAGTCCGCAGCTTCTTTTCATCTTATTACATCCACTGAAAAAACACCCTCTTCTCCACCTCTTTTTAATTTCCATTTGAACAAACTCTGAAACACTTTGTGTAGGTTCTCAGAGGGTAACTCCTCCTGCTGGTTCACCCTTAATAAACCCACAGCGTGCTCCAGGCTTCAGTAGCTGATGACGATCTTTGGAGTAAGATCGAAATGTCCTACACTTCAACTACAGAGTACAGATGAAGACTGAAGAATTTTTGCCTCTGAAACATTTGTATCCAGCGCCATAGGCTGCCGTGTTGAGAAGCGGTGGCGAAGAGCAGGTGACACTCGGACCGCTCACGTGTTGTCCCACGCTGACAAGTGACAACAGTGGTAGTGCTCGCGGTGTGCAGGACCAGACAGAGAGCGTACATAAACTGTTTGAAATTTTACATATCAAATGTCTCATCGCGCTGATGTGTCAGAGTCTGACCTGAGCCCGGACATAAGTTCTATAAATAGTGTCCAAACCCGTCCGAGCCCGTCGGACTTCAGTCGGGTTTCCATGCTCTAATACAGACATCTTTAGGAACGCCCACAAAAGTTTTTCTCAATGGAAGCTACAGTGAGGGGGAAAACAAAGCACGGAAATAGCTAAACTTCCCAACGGCCTGGTTTTGCTAATGCGGCTCCACCAGCTTGCTCCGTGTACGAGATCTCAGCGAGAAGGTCTCGTTCTTTCCCGCGGGAGAACACGCGAAGAGGAGAAAACAAAATGGAGGCTTACGGTTTGTTTTGGTTCGACTGGGCTACAAAATATAGCCTTATAATAACGCTTTTTGAGCTTTTCATGCTATAAAACCGAACTTTGATGGATCACTACTCGACACAAATTTACTTTATGGGAAATACAAGTAGATACGCCTTTTCAGTGGACTGTAATGGACAAAATGAGTGGAGCCAAGCGTGGATTATTGACTGTTTGGCCCCAATGGAACCAGCTACGGTAAGATAAAAACTATTATAAATTACAAAAAGCTCACAAATGAGGTGTTCTTGTTTTTTGGGGTGGATATTTTGCTTGGTTTTGAGTCTGTGGACTTTTTATTTGAGAAGTTTTGCTTCCAACAACATATTGTGTGCCTGGGATTCATATATGAATGCTCTATATCGGCCGTACAAAAACGATATGGAAGGAAAATTGCAGGCGGAGTGGTATGACTTAAGACTTGCATACAGCAATATGCAATATGCAAGCTGTAGCTTATACTCAACTAAAAATATTTTAGTTAAGTATAAGTTACAGATTAATATTAAACAGAACTTTCCAATGCAGCCTAGTTTCTTGAAAAATAAAACCATCCAAAAACCCTGACATTCTCTTTCACGATCGCCCATTTTCCGCTCTGAAATGAACCCTGTTTTCCCTCCTGTTTGGATGATCGTATTTTATGTCAATCTCGTCCGCCGCGAGTTATCTCTTCAGTCCAATTTCCAGTTTTTATTGAGAATTTTGCGAGGCTTAGCAAATACGGTAGCGATGATGAATAGTTTATTGCTGTATCATGCGGAAGCCCCGATAATGCTAATCTGGACGGTCCCTGCTGTATCTGGCTCGGGCGCTCCGTTCTGCATCACACTAAAAAGGTCAGCCCGCAGTCATCAGAGCACAGAATGTTTCACATCCTCCCTTAATGTCATTTGGACACAGATTGCGGTTTACTCACTGCTTTGCCCTTTAAGGCCCTGACACTCAGTGGAATCAGGAGTGAGAGGAGCAGACAGCGCTATAGGCTCCGAATGTCTATGTGATAGTTTTATAGTTGAAGCCTACAGTGTGGGCTGTTTACACATATTTTGTATAAAGATGACTCTTAACTCATTGACTGTTGTTTATGTTTATGTTTATAGACGTCAATTAAAATCCTAACATTGACTGCCAATGACGTCTATAGACGTCAATTAGGTTTTTTGATGGGGCAGGGTGAAGAACAATCTGACGGAGCTTGTGTAAAAAAAATCAGGCCCCTAGACAGAAAGGCACTGATTCTGTACATCGCAAAAGTCTGAGGGAGAAAGCGCCCAGGCAGCCGCGCTGCTGCCAGGACGCTTTCTCCCTCAGTAGCAGCGCGCTGAAGAGACGGAGAGAGAGAGAGAGAGAGAGTGGGAGGGAGGGAGAGAGAGAGAGAGAGAGAGGGGCCATGTGTTACCAGAGTGTTTACAGGCAGGGAGCGGGGGCTGGGCGGAAGAGACGGAGAGAGGAGCCAGCCGCATTTCTGCCTGTGTCCCCTCCCCACTTGCAGTTTCATTCTTTTCAGACTTGTGCTCAAATATATTATCCCCAGTGCAAAAATATACCACTAAACAATATTCTCTTCAAAATGTAGGAGTTGTGGGTGTTTTGGACGTTTCTGTGTTTTTTTTTATTGTCACATTACCACCACTGTTGTCCACACATCTGTCTGTGCAACAAAACAACATCCCTGTGTTCAATATAGTAGTTTAAAATAATTTAGCTACCCTTACATGACCATACATCTCTGTCCTGAAAAAAATGAGCTATGACATGCCCATAGTATACCGAGTCTAACATGAATTATCAGGAAAATGGAAAATTGGACAGATTTAGTGGAGCAGGAAAATATGGGGAAAAAATGTCCCTCGTGGCTTTAACATCTAAATAAAGCCTTTTCTCACTCTTGTTTCTGCTGTATTATATACTGAAAACACTTTTCAGTTGTTTGAGATGTCACTAAAGCAAAAAATATTATAATCAAAGACATTTTTCTGCTTGAAATGTTGCTGTTCACAAAAAGGCAGTTTTCTCAGTTTTTTGGTCAGAAACCAGCGTTTTGGGTGATTTCACCTATGTTCTTCTGACGATTACTAACGAATGGAAATAGGTACAAACAAACTTCTTTTTTTAGATGAAAGAAGAGAGTCTAATCTTTCATTTGGTAGGTTGGTTTTGACATAGACCTAGAACTCCATTTTCTGTGGGTCTTAAAAAAAACAGTCAAAATCCTGAAAAACGTCTGGCAGTATGGGAGACACTGATTTGAAAATGGCTGGCAGTCAATGAGTTAAAGAGTATAAGTATTGGTTGCGCACACAAAGATCCACTCCCCTTTGCACTCCTTACTGTAAAAATTATGACATTTATTTGTTTCCAGATGAAAGTTTAAGATGAAAGTTAAGTTTTTGCAAACTGCAAAAATAAATAAATAAAGAGCTTCGCCTGCAGTGTCTACCCTTAGCTAATTTTAAATCCAACCTTTGTGCATAACATAACACTTTTGCAATACATCTTCCTGCTCCTACGCGTGTTTCTGTCATGTTTGATTCAGCTCACATCCTGGTGTTAGCCCTACCATGAACGACAGCTGCTCTCGTCTCACTCCGGCTCCGTTCAGACTGATGAGATGTCTATTCCCGGGACTGATTACTCCACTGTTCACACCATGGTTTTTCTTTTCTTTTCCTTTCTTTCCTTTTTTCTCAAAAGATTTTAGTCGCAAATAGATTATGTTTCCAATGCCCTTTCCGTGATGCTCCCTGTCCATGGTGCTGAAGTGTGTGGGCGGCTGTGGCAGGAGCGAATAGGTTGCTATAGGAGCTTCATGAATAGTGCGGTGTGTAAAGGTCAACTTGAGCTTTTTACCATAGAATTTTATGTCATTTCTAACTATGTGCAAAATTATTAAGTATTTAATTCCGAGTGAATATATTCAAATGTCTGCATTGCATTTTCAGTTCCAACAATGCTGCAACTTATGGGCACAAAGAAAGATGAAGCATGGCTAAAACCTACACGAAAAGACTCTCATAGCTATCTCATAATAATAATAATACAATTCACAATATCAGAAATCTTTGACAATTAAAAATACCATATGGATTGTAGTCGTAACTAGTGGTGGTAATCACATTTTATCGCTTTTCTTAATTACTTATATTTACTTATTAGAGTTGTATTCTGCTCCTACATATTTTTTTAGTATAATAATTTGTGTGATAATTTCACTAATTTTCATAATTTATGCCTATAGTAAAAAATAAAGTAAAATAAAATTAATGTAGAGACAACAGTGGAAAGAGGAGGGTTGGAGCTATAAAACAAGCCCACCCATGTCCGTCTAGGCCTCCGGGGGGTGACGTAAGGTCTTGTCGAAAATTTGTGTCTTATGTAAAACTGCTGACTCTGCACTTTACAAAAAAAAACGCCCAGGGATTCTAAACGGTACTAGATAAAAACTTGTTTTTTGTCTGAAAACTTGACTTGTTCATCCTGAAAATGTGTCTCTGGTCAGAGACCATCTTGTTTTCTGTTTATATAGAACATGGAGGACTAAAGTATGGAGTAACATTTGTGCCAAAAATGAGCACAACTATGGGGTAACATTTAGGACATTTTTGTTGTTGTATTTTCCCTCCAAAATGTGAATATATGGAGAATAAACACAGATTTCACAGAAAAGGTCAGGTTTTTATTTTTGTCAAAAAATAAACATTTCTATATCTACAGCCTTTATCTTCCATCTCCTGGGCCAGGTCTAACCACAAAACATTTTCTAATGTCCACAGCCATATACATTGATTTTTGGGGAAAGAGTGAGATGAGGAATTCAATTCTCGCCTAATTGTTTGGTTGTTTTTCTGCTTCTATCATGATTACTTCATTGATATGACTAATACACCATTCAGATGATCAAATAGTTCAATTTGTTACGAAAATAAAGAGTCCAAGCATCTATCCATCTATTAAAATAATCGGCAACTCTTTTAGTAATCAATAAATCGTTTTCTTGACAGAATTGTGTGATTTTTTTCACTCAGAGCCAGAATTACTATAAAAGTTAGTATTTTTGACGAAAACCCTGTCTCTTTAAAGGTCGGGTACATCTTTTTTCCACAGATCTTGTCATGTAAATCGAATATGTACATGATCTGAAAGTTATTAATGTTTAACATGTATTATGTTGGTCTGTAATTAGTAGGTTGTGTTCACGTTCTAGAATTCTATTTCAGGTGGAGGGCAGGGGCCAATACAACTCTATGGAAGAAGTTTTGGAATTTTTGAAGGAAATCCAATCACTATCAAACCCTAAACCCTAGACCCTGCAGCCCTAAACTGAGGAGGAGGCTGTGTCTACTGACTCGATCTGTGGAGCATGGAATAGTTTGGACCAAAGCAACAAACTTTACGGAAAGACAGTGGACAAAGGTGGAGATTTGACTCTGCACTGCTGCCTCAGATGCTTCACGTGCACACGCCTGCCACGTGCACACGCCCGTCTGTCTCCCGCCTCACGGCCGCGCGCATCAGCTGGGTCCCCAGACATCTTGTCTCTCTTTTTCGCCTCGTGTCCATCTGAAGTCATGCTCTGTCATGTTATCTCTGTGCACGCATTGTGTTCTCCATCCAGCAACGCACATAAACGTATTGACATAAACGAAGACTCCAAAGCGGCATGTATGTTCCAACAAGGCGCTGGCTATGGGCAGTGCTGGCTTCAGGAAGAAAGACTAAAGACAGATTGTGTCTGAGAGATAGTATAGCCAGATTAGTTACATAAATATATTACTTTCTTCAGTAATTGAGGAATACAATATGTTTCTTAAAAAAAAAAAGTGTCTAAAAAATTACAAAATACAATAATATTAGTCTTTACAATTTAAATAACCCCTAAATAAAATGCAGCATCAAATCAAGTTGGACACTGGCATAGGTACTAAAACAACAACAACTTTATACCGGAACCATCTCAATGTCATGCTAATGAGCCTGGACTACTGGTCAGAGCAGGGCCATAGGGAAGTGTCAACAGCCTTAGAACTTAGCCCAGGGTGAGACAATAGAGAGGTAACGAGCCCTGTTCAGTATGAATAGGCTAAGACGTTTTCCAACCTTTAGTACCAAGAGAGGAGGGACTTAGGTTAACTCCTCCTTCTGGTTTGCTCTTAAGAGACCCATGGATGTGTTAAAGTCGTTATCCACTGAGGAAGATCTTTAGACTAAGATCGAAATGTCCAACACTTCAACTACAGAGTTCAGATGAAGAGTGAAGAATCTTTGCCTACGATATATGAATTAGGGCTTTGTACCTTTCAGAGCCTTCTCAATTCAATC
>OMNZ01008909.1:4258-24711 GCA_900303255.1 Lesueurigobius sanzi | reverse complement strand
CATTTTGACAGTAACCATAGTTCCCCAGCACAGGTGGGGAACCTGCCCTCCACCTCAATGTTAAACTATAGGCTCTTTAGAATGTTGTGATGTCACATGAACGCAACCTATAGGACATGCCGGTCTGATATTCTACCAGGGTCTCCAACCTTTTTACCACTATGAGCTACTTTTGTGCAACAAAAATGGCAGTGAGCTACTTATGCTTAAAAGAAACTAGGTCTGGACTGCCAGGATGATAATTCAACATGATAAAAGAATAATAATAACTTCAATTTGTATAGTGCAATTGAAGACACTCAAAGCGCTTATGACTGACCGTAGAATGGCGTTTGCGTTATACTTTGCTTCATGTAAATGTTTGGAGGTGTTTTGTTCAGCACAAAAAATGCATCTAAAATTTGACTCCTTAAGTGTATCGAGGAATGTAGAAAGCCTTTGCCGAGCTACTTGGAAAGAGCTGGCGAGCAACCAGTAGCTCCCGAGCCACTGGATGGAAATCCCTGTTTTATACCAATGAGAAATGAGTCATGACCAGAAAAAGAACAAGGACCGAGACGTCGCCCGGCAAGGGGCAGCCGGGGCCCCACCCTGGAGCCAGGCCTGGGGGTGGGGCTCGAATACGAGCGCCTGGTGGCCGGGCCTTTACCCACGGGGCCCGGCCGGGTTCAGCCCGAAGGGACGACATGGGGCCGCCCTCCTGTGGACTCACCACCCGCAGAGGGGGTCATGGGGGTCGGGTGCAAAGAGGACTGGGCGGCAGTCGAGGGCGGGTCCCCGCGCACAGCATCTAGCTGTTGGGACGTGGAACGTCACCTCGCAGGGTGAGGAGCTCAGTCACCCGGGAGGAGCTCGGAACAGAGCCGCTACTCCTCCACGTCGAAAGGAGCCAGCTGAGGTGGCTCGGGCATCTGTTTGGGATGCCTCCTGGTCGCCTCCCTCCAGAGGTGTTCCAGGCTCGTCCCACTGGGAGGAGGCCCCGGGGAAGACCCAGGACACACTGGAAAGACCAGGTCTTTCAGCTGGGAACGCCTTGGGATAAAGTCATAATTACAAAAGGGTTAGAACTTGTCATATGCACTTTAACTACTAAATCTGAATAAAATGGAATTAGAAAAATGTGTTAAAGACCTCAGCGATGTTGCAAATATATTGCTGCTTCTCGCGATATGGATGATCAGGGCCGGATTCAGCCAAGGGCTACAGAGCTTTTTTTTATTTTAATGGTGCAATTTGGTGCATTCTCATTTTAACAGACCAAGGTACATTTTTTTCCCAGTGTCAGCTTTAGTCCTGGTTTAGACCTGGTTTAGTCTCGGGTACAAAGTCATCTGATAAAGCCTCACACGGGAGGGAGTATACAAACAGAAGGTTTGACAGCTAGTCAACTAGTTTGACAGCCCGCTGAGCACGCACATTTTTTCTCCTTATGCCCACGGGCCCCTCAACCTGCTGGGACCCTGGGCCCCTATAAGACCCTGCATTAATCCGGCCTTGCGGATGATGTAGCACCTACGTACTGTATTTGTGTAGCACTGTATAATATAAAAGAAACACAAACAATCTGCAGTGAAATTCAAAAATCTTTATAGAATTCCATGTTAAATTCTACATTCATACATCCTTGGAACAGAGAACAGGTTGTACAAGTGTAAAAATATGTGTGTGATAAAGCTTCAAGGTGGGGATTACAGCTGCCTTCTGCACGTGATTAATAAATGTGATGAAAACAAGTGGTGTGAAAGGGGAGGGCAGGGACGCACCGCCACTGTATGAATCAACAAGAAATAATGCATCAAATTAAATCATAATTTCGTCTTTTTAGTCAGCGGTGTGTGCACAGGTAGCAATTTTCCACGCGTGAATTATACCTGGAATTTCTTGAGAGGTAGTTTTACTTACAATGATACGCCTCTCAGATAAAGGAGTTGTGTGTTACGTATACAGTGTAAACAGTTACAATGTAATGTACTGAAAACATACACAGCCTGGCCAAAAAAACAGCCTCCACCTGGTTCTGCAACATTACGTACCGGCTTATTGCAAGATGACAATGCAAAGATTCATTGGGCTCAAATTGACAGTGTTCATTTCGTCAACTGGAATATTTTCACTGACTAGACTAAAACAAAACTGAAAGTAGTTAATGAGACTAAGGCGACGACAAATTCAGCGACTCAGTTTGATAAAAATAAAAGTTTGAATTATGGCTGTCAAGAAATTACTGCATTAATCATGGATTGATCCAAACTTAAATCATATGTTTCAATCTAACACAGTCCAACGAAAGTGGTGTTTATACACGTTAGGGATGCAACATTCCGATAAAAATGGGTATTGATTGCATATATCTGATACTTTTACCAACTTAATGAAAGTGAATATGGATGTGCTGCATGTTATTTGAAAGCTCTTAACCCGTACAAGTTTTACATTTTGCAATACTACTTTTGATCGCTAAGCAAAATACTGCAACTAGCATATGCTAATGCTAGCTTCAACCAATCAAGGCTGGGACAGAAGCTGAGTGGGTCACATCAAAAGTAGTGAAATAATATTGTCCACTGTTGAAGGTCTGTGTTTGTATTTTAGTTTGAGAAATACTGTTACAGAATTACTGATAAAACAGTAAGTCTTTATTCATATAATGCAGACCTAGTGTTTCTTTTCTTAACAAATATCCCTACTTTTTTTTTTTTAAATTCTCTTGGTATCAGGTATGGATAAATACTCAAACCAAAGTATCGGTATCGGAAGCAAAGAAGCTGGACCGGTGCATCCGTAATACATGTAAATTTACTTGAAAGACATTTTCATAATAAACTGTGTGCAAATGCTTTCAATTAGAGCTTTTTATATCCACCTAGATTAAATAATGAATATGGTCGCAGGCAAAGATTCTTCAGGCTTCTGTACTCTGTAGTTGAAGTGGAGGACGTTTTGTTCTTTATCCAAAGAACTTTGTCAGCACTGAGCAGAAATGACATGCTCGTGGGTCTTTTATGAAGAAACCAGAAGGAGGCGTTAAACTCTAAATCCCATAGATAAGTGTGAACAACCTTAGAACAAAGCCCAGGGTAAATCAATAGGAAGGTAACGAGCAGTAATAAGGTGAATATGTTTTCTTTTCCCAACATTTTAGAACCAAGAGAGGCGGGACTTCGAGGTGAACTCCTCCTATTGGCTTCTTCATAAAAGACCAGCGTGTCAATTCTGCTCAGTGCTGACGAAGTTCTTGGGATAAAGAACGAAACGTCCTACACTTCAACTGCAGAGTACAGATGAAGACATAAGCCTACGATGGACAACTCCTGCACGACTGAGAACCTACACAGAAGGAATATGATAACTGCATCAGAATGGACTGCGATTAATCAAATTTCAAAAGTGTGATTAATCTGAGTTAAATAATGAGGCGACTGACAGCACAACTTTGAATACAATACAAAATTTAGATTTAGCCGACTAAATTTACATGGAATTTCTGTCGACTAAAATCAGACTAAAACTAAAAAGACAGACTTTTGACGACCTGACACCATGTTGCCAAAATGAACACTGTAATCTATGAAAGAGTGGTTCCGGGAGGTCGAGACCTCATGTTCACGACACAATCCAGAACTCGACTACATCGAGAATCTTTGGGATTACTAATAGATGGGCTGCAGAGGGAATTGCGCATTGCTCCGACTCCGCCGTCATCAATACAAGATCTCCGTAAACAATTAACGCGACATCGGAAGGAAATGAATCTTTTGACATCGCAGAAACTCATGCCAACAAAACAAAGCAGCAGCAAACGATAAGAGCGTGCGACCCGTTTTTCTGGCCAGGCATTGTGTATTTCGCCATATTCTTCTGTAGAGCATCCAATTCCAAACCGTTTCAGGCACTAAAATCCAATACTTTGGATATTATTTTGTATGTAAAAAGTATTCTTGCAGCCTGTAAAAGGTTAGAGAGGAGTGCATCGTCTTCTGTGAATGTATAAATTATGTATACCGGGAAAATGCTTGGTCAAATGTTTGTCTATTGACATAAAACCACCTTTTTTATGTACAGTAAGCAAGTTTATTCATGCTGACTCTAATGCAGAACCTCATTCCCACAGCAAGGGCTTGACACTATAATCTTTTCGTTACTAGCCACAGGGATTTTTGTTTTACAAGCCACACACACACTTAAGCCAGGTGTTTTTCTGGTTTAGACCCATTTTATTTGACAGAGTTTAGACATAATTAGTAATTAATAGTCCAGTTTTGGTTTATTTTCTTTAAAGGCAAGACACTGCAGGTGAATAGTGAAACATTTCTTTTTCATTTTTTGTTCAGAGGGGATTTTGGAGTTTGTTTTTGAGTCAACTAGTTATTTGTAATTATATCTGTACAATTTCACCTTGTTTTTGTGGTTCAAAAGTCAATAAATCAGGCTAGAAACTAAATATTGAAAAATCTTTCAAAATATTGTACAAGATTGGAAGGTTTGGAGTCTGTAGGGCAGGGGTAGGGAAGCTTGCTCGATGGAGGGACAATTTTCTTCATCATCAAAACACCAAGGGCCGAACCTCCCAATTTTAGATTTTAAATGGGAGAGATGGGCAACTTGGCCAGACTGACTTGGTTGGAAATTTTGTGCTATTCCAGGCTATTCTTTTCCCTCATTTCAAGTAAAATTTGATTTATCATCTATTTTCTATAAGTCAATAAGAAATTGCAGCTTATTTTAGGTGCAATAAGACGTATTTTCAACGTAGACGTAGTTCAAAAGTACCTGCTCAACGCTAAAATACTATTTAGAGAACATTTTTCAAGAAATTCACAGTATTTCCTCATTTTTTTAATGTAATAACTAGTATTTGGTTGTTTTTTGGTTGATTTGTGCAGTAATATTTCCAAAAATCATCTTTGGGGCCAGAGGTTCTATGCTGGAGGGCCGGATTTGGCTGGCGGGCCTGACACTGCCTAACCCTGCTGTAGGAGCTACTTAAGTGGAGATATTGCAGCAACAATGTGAGAAAAATTGAAGTTACAATTCCCCATGATGTTCTTTGGAGAAATGTTTAACCAGTGCAATAATTACACTTCTTTTTTTAAAGATCAAGTCATTTATTTGTTTCCAGATGAAAATGTATATGTAAAGTGAGCAAACTGGCCCCAAAACCTGAAAATTGAACAAGTTGAGTTTTACCTGCAATGTCTCCCCTTAAGTCTATACAAAACAAAACTGGCCAAAGTGTCTCGTGATAACAAAGAACTCACTAACTATAAATTGACCAGTTGTTGGCTAGTTGGCTAGTGTTTACGTCAAGCCCACACGCGTCGCTAACAGTACGTGGGTCAGACATGCTCGTATCCCTTGCATTGCACTGTATCTGCATGTACTTGTACTTGTAGTAGTGTGAGGGTGTGTGTGTGTGTGTGTGCTAGTCGCTCTCTTCTCTCTCCTGGGTCTCGGCCAGGCAGCTCTCATCGATATTCTCCAAGCTCTCGGCGCGCTGGATGCTAAGGTCCGACAGGGGGATGCTGGGTAACGTAGTCTGTTCGGGGTAGAGCCATGGTTTGAAGCCCGGGTTGTGCCTCTGTTTCCATTCCGAATACTTCACACACGCTTTATTGATCTTCTTCATTGCCTGGAACAATAATGGAATTTATGATGGGATTTATGCAGTGCTTAATTTGTAAATCCAGATTTTCAGGAACACTTGTGTACTGGGTGGATTTTATGGGGGAACAGCCCAAAATAATTGCATATTTAAAAGTTAATTTATTATTTATTATTAAATTTAAATTAAAAAGTATTTTATTTCCCGGATCCAATAAAGCTCAAAATTCCGATTTCCCGGAATGCGTTCCCCCAAAAGCCGGATCAAATTAAGCACTGGATTTATGTATAGGTGTTATTCTTTTTGTTACAGAAGAATTTAACTGCCATGGCATTTATTCACAAAACATTTTGTGAAAAGGTAAAAAAAAATGTTACTTTTAAGAGATCGCGGATAACACTTTCAATGGGGGGAAAATAATTTAGCTTTCTTTCAAAATGTGCATATAGTTCAGGCCAAAAAAAACATTTGGAGTCCCTCACATTGAGTGCCAAAAATGTAATCGTTTTCGCAGGATCTTTATTATTATTATTACAAAACTAGACACACCTTATGTGTGATTTTGGGAGCTCTGTGATGAACAGAACTGAAATAAATGTGACCTGTGAAAAGTTACAATCTGGACATTTCATCTGTGGGCATTTTATCACAACGCGGCATTTGATTGTTATTGCTGCATTGTGTCCAATCATACACTTCACGTGACCTTACACACGTCCTTTGACCCGGAAATGTAAGTATCAGAAGCGTGACAGGCTCAAACGGCGCATGTTTCATAAAACACGCGATATCTCAGTTTCTAGAAAAAAAACAGCGATTTTGATGAGAACCAGCCTCTGTTTAGCTTGGGATTTCTCAGGAACCGAGGCATGTAGAAATAAACGGTTTTCACCTCCTGAGAGCTTAAAGGCTCACCTTTCAAACGAGCCATAGTATGTGTCCTTAGCTATAACACAGAATACGCTGTGGTGCTCCAAACATCGTCAAAAATGGTCTAGCATAGATTGCTGGCACTCTACAGCTAAGTTCAGAAAACAGCGCGGCACTCAATGTGTTAAGATTTAAAATAATCGCTATTTAAAACAAAAAAATAAGACACTGGGCTGGTCAGGATTTTGAATTGGCCTGGAGCACCCTCTGCAGGCAATAGTGGGAATAGGTTATAAAACTGAAAAGAAACTTTCACCAAACGGCATGCATCCAAATCCGAGGCACCGTGACACTTTTTGCACACTTTGAGCATAAAACGATACCGGTGATGGAGAATGGGCTTTAAAAGAAATTAGCACAGTAAACATGACTACACATAACTGTGAATGAGGCAAAATACTCCTCAGTGAATGAACTTCAAAAGCCAATTTTGCATGGTATGTCTCCTTTATTTCCCTCATCACATTTTGCCAAACATATCTGGGCTTATATGCATTTCTTTTTGCTTTCCAATGTGCTAGTGGATTATGAAAACACATTCACGCCCACACACAGGCACAATGAAATACATAAATGGTTATTTTCATTCTCCAAACTACTTACACGAGGAGCCAAGAAGTGGGAAGACTTGTTGACTACCCACTTGGGTAATGAACCTGCAAAAAGAGTCACGGTAAATGAAAGAAAACAAGAAAGACAAATACAAATCAGAAAATGGTTGTTAGCACCATTACATGCGCTGTTATCACGCCTTATTTTTGTACTGTTAGATTCTGTTCGCACTTCATCTGTACGAGTGGAATAAGATGGAGCACGGCAAGAAATAGAAGCACAAAACAGACTCTGTCCTTCATATGGTTACTATGGTGACCCATTTTGACATAAAGGAAGGAGAATGAATCATTCATTACAAGTATGAGCATGCGATTAGCACCTGGGTCAGTGAGTGCACGTGCAAATGTGTGCTTAAGCCTTTATCTCTTATTCATCTGCGTGGCTGAAACAGTTGTGTGTGCAGTGGTTACCTCGTGGATCAACCTGGGCCATGTACGTCAGGGTGCAAGTGCTGGGCCCTTGACTCTGGATCATGTAGCCGGTCTGAAGGGAAATAGCTCGAACCATGTCCTTTTTAGGAGGGTATTTCTGCGGAGAGACACAACGGCACAAAGCGACACTCATTATTCATTCGCTGCGGGTATTAGCAACAGTGTCCTGTCAAAGCTGTCCTTGAGTGGAGCAGGAAACTCCCTACAGTCTTGCGACTGTCACTGTTGAAAAGTCACGCTGTCACTGAAGCCATTCCTGACGCAAATACTCCCACAAGCAAAGAAATCAACTGCACTGTCTGGATCAAAGAGAGGGTTGTAATTCACACAAAGCAGCGTATTTGCTTTGTGCATCGGTTTGTACTCCTGCCTCACTGCAAGAAGCTTCTGGGTTTGACTCCTGAAGTGAACTCCTGAAGTGTGGAGTTGGCATGTTCTCTCAAGATTCATCAAGACGCTCTGGTTTCCCTCATTTTTAAAAACTATACCTACTTTTTAAGTAAACGATTTACCTGGAAAGATGAGCTAAATCTCACTGGGACTTTCCTGAGCCACACAGCAGAATATTCCAACTTACATATTGCCACCCCAAGTAGCAACATCTTCATGAAGACGCCAAAACAGAACAGGACGTCCTACTCCTGGCAAAGTTACGAATCAGGAGAAGAAGTGAACAAACACGCCCATTAAAAACACAAAATTAAATGCTACTGGTAAAAATGGCATGAATACCTTCTCTTTTCCCAGGAGTACGACTGGGCATCATTCAATTTTCTTCTGATACCAGTACTTTAACGATACTTGGTTTACGATACTGGTACCTGAACAACACTTTTAACAATACCTTTACTAAAATATTGGTCATCTAGACCAGAGGTGGGCAAAGGCTGGACAGATGCTAAAATTGCTCAGATTTGAAAAATTCCAGTTTTCTTTTTCACTCTTTTGTGGCCCACCCAGCTCTTCATCCCAGCCCAGAAACATGACCACCACAAACATGTGTGCATACCTGCTTCCATTTTGTTTCTCATGTTTTGTGTATTTAAGGGGTTATTGTCAAGTTGAAAATGTTACTTCTTTAAAACACCAGGCAGTCCTCAGTGGCAAGTTCAATAATCCGATGTGGCCCTTGCATCTAAAAGTTTGCCCATAGTTGATCTAAAAGCATTGAACTGAAAAATAATGGGCATTTATTCCATTTTTTTTTCATTTATTTGAGCTGAAACAACCAAGTAACTTTCTTTAGTGCTGTCTCATGACCATGATCTCTGTTTTCTGTATAATTTTTTCCCCCCAACCTTTTTGATACCATACTGTTATCATAATTAGTTAGATTCCCACCATTTATTTTAATAAAAATCCACCCCTCACTAATCAGCTGAACAGTAAAGGCCATTTCTCACTTACCACCTCGCGGCTGCTTCCTTTGACTCTCCATCTAAGGTTATTATTCATGATGATAATGTGCAGCGCTGGTTAGCCCGAGCTAATTAGAGATGGCACACTGCAGAGGACAGAAGTGCACTGCAACGTTCAGCTGGAGACCGTCTGAAGAGGAGAAACTGATTCATCTTCCCTAATCTAATGTCACTGGCACATACTTAATATTCCACGTATATCTGCATTGCGTTTGCTTCTGGAGTTGGGATTAAAAGTCACCTTATGGCTGCTATATGGATGGCCTTTAGTCAAATTCTTGGAGAAACCAGAAGTGTCCTTGGCTAATCGCACAAAGCCAGCCGCACAGGAGGACACACAGTTATGTTTGCGACTCCTTATTGATGCAGGAATGCGGAAGGCGAGGAGGGAGTCAACAGTCACATGAGAGACCTTATCCTTCTGTAAACATTATATCAGCGAGGGGAAACGAGGGCCTGATGACAGACAGCGCAAATGGGCAAAGAAAACCTACTAGTGATTGAGTCTTCAGTGTATGATATTATTAGTTAGAAGAGATTATGGGGATTTCTTGTGACAGACTGTAGGGGATTGCTTTTACGATCCCCGAAAGCATTAACTTCCAATTTAGTCTTGGAAAAAGAGTTTCAGCAACCTGGAGCTGGGCGGAGTGGAGGGATTTGAGAAACTTATACTGGATACGATGTTTAACAGGAAGCCAGTGTAGAAGGATGAGAGTGGGTGATGTGTTGCCAGGGCCTGGTGTGAGTCAGGACCCTGGCAGTGGAGTTTTTGACGTATTGGAGCCTGTCCAGTAGCTTTTGGGGGATCCCGGACAGTGCTCCGTTGCGGTAGTCCAGTCTTTAGATGTATTTAGACCAGTGACTCTCAACTGGCATGGCATCGGGACCCACCATCGCCCTTGGATGACAAGTCGTGACCCAAATAATATTTATTCCGACTAATGAAAGCGCTTTGCAGTTTGAATCTGTTAAAATACTGTATTTTCCAACAGCATATTGTTGATTTAAGCATAAAATAAAGGGAAGGGAATGTTATTTGTATAGCGCATTTCATATGACATAGTCACACCCAAAGCGCTTCACACATGAAAGGGAGGGGGCTCATTCACTCCATGCTGATGGTGGTAAGCTACTATTGTAGCCACAGTTTCCCCTGGGGCAGACTGACAGAAGCGAGGCTGCTCACATCTGCGCCAACGGTCCCTCCGACCACCACCAACCACTCACACTTAGGCATTGGGTGAAGTGTCTTGCCCAAGGACACAACGATAAACTTGATTGGTCGAAATCATGGACCAAAAGAACTCAAAACTAGTCATTTTTATCGACTTTTTTCATTGTTAAATATTGAAAAGAACCACTGTTTTAGGCACGGCTTGATCTTGATCTAGGCCTGGTGAGGTGGAACATGGTGTGAATAGTTTGAGAACCATTAATCTTCAGTTAAAATTACAAACAAGACAATTTCAGCAAATATATTTTTGTCGACGATGACTAAACCCATTTTAATTTTCTCTTGTTCCACTTGGAATGAAAAAGGCAAAGAAGGAGCCAAACTACAGACATTGGGCTGAAGTCCAGTGTGAGATCTCACTATTGTTATGTAATCACTCTGCTTGTTTTAGCACTTGGCGCTTCCAACTCAATAGCACTTCCATCTAAATACAGTTGTAAAGTGAAGAGCACATTATAGAGCTCCTGCTACTGCTACAATAAGGTGCCATCCTTGCACACGGAGGCCTGGACAGTAAAGGAGAAAACATCAAGGGTCACATCCGGCGGCTGAGTGGGTCCATAAACGATGCCCGACATACACATTAAATATTGCATTATGACCTGCTTTATGGATTTAAAATATTTATGTCTCAGCTCTGCAGCTGTTATGAACGTCAGGATCTCTGATGGTATCCCCAACATTTTTACCAACTTAGTAATGTTTCATTGGAGGTAATCGCTTCATACTGACATTAGACTAGGGCTGGGGATTCGGATTACCCAAACCGGTTTGATTCACTCCGATTTTCTGTTCAGTTAAGGATATCACACAGTACCAATTTTACTTGGATTTGGTAGACGTTGTCAGAAGAACTAATGCACTTTTTTTGATTATTGTTCCACTAATATATGCTTCTATAAACCTGACCTTCTATGTGCCATTTGTGTTTATTCTCCATATTTTTTAGAGTGATTGTGTAAAGTGCAGAGTCAGCAGTTTTGTAAAATACTAACTTAGCCTTTTGGACACAAATTTTCAACGCAACTTCACACCGTTCCCCAGAGGCCTAGCAGAACATGGCTGGGCTCATTTTAAAGCCTGAACCCTCCTCTTCCGTATGCACCGTGACTGTAAACGGAAGTCTCTATGACATTTCGTTGCGGAGATATTGGCTTCAGCCGTCAGCGACTTTAGGAAACATCTGTCGCGGTAAAAGGATTGATTTCCGTTTTTTTTGTTTTATCGATATCAGGCTGTTCAAAGGAAAATCGATTCAAAAAGATGAATCGTCTTTTTAAACCCAGTCCTACATTAGACAGAAGTGAATAGGTCATGTTCACGTTACAGAGTTCTACTTCAGTTGGAGCAGGTGCCAATATAGCTCTATGAGAGAGAAACAGTTTTTGAAAGAAATTTCTAGAAAGTAAATCTGCATTTTGACAGTTACCATAGTTATAGCCACATAAATTTCAGCTCCCCTCCACCTCGATTGTAAACAGTAGGCTCTATGATGATGTCACGTGAAAGCAACCTCTTACTCAGCTTTACTCACAGCATGTTTGACAGAGTAGTTCATGATGATGTAATCTCTTCCTATCGGCAGCCAAGAGCGCAGAGTGATCACGTCGCGATTTCGAAGGGGATTCGGACACCTCCCTGTTAACAACAGAAGGATAATTCAGCGAACACATCACAGCGGATCAGCGCTTCTGCTCGAGGCCCATTCATGTTGAAGGAAACGCCACTCATAAGAGCAGAAATGAATGCTCATGAGCGTGGCACATACATGAGTAGTAGCCAACGTCCGCGTTGACCGTGAGTTTCCCGATGTCGAAGGTCTCAATGACGTTTGTGTCCCACTTTCGTCTGTATTCAATATCATGGAGCACGTCGTACATGGTTTCTGCTGACACGTCTTTGCACACCATCCGACACTGAGGAGAAAAGAAACATTCTTGTCAGTCTGATTATGGCCAATGCAAATAATATGCAGGAACGTTGAAAACAATCACTATAAAGCTGTGACGGACAATGTTTAACCCTCTGATGCCCAAGGGTGTTTTTAGGTCATTTCTCTCGTCGGGAGTTTTTTGCTCTTTAATGCTATTAAAACACCTCCTTCCAGTGTACCCTGAAGTGTTATACTTTTTTTTTTTTCAGAACAACCTGGACTTTCATAATCAACAAGTTGTATTGGGTTTATAAGTATGTAAAAAATGTTTTAACACCAGAAATACAAAAGAAAATGGGAAAATTCAACTTTACAGACATTCATTGGCAGAGAGCATGGAATCTCCGTTTCTATCTTTTATGGATCAGAAGATATTTGCAGGTAAGTAAACTCCATCTGTGGCATCTTCAGCGACACTAATGAGGCTCAGAGGGTTAAAGGGCAAATGACAGATTTGAATCAAATTGTAATTATGACTTTCCCAGTTCATGTGAACTGGGGAACTCGTTTTCCCGAGATGGAAAGCTTGTTCCCAGTTGGTTTGAGTTCATGACGTGCGTTCTATGTCGGGAAGCGGGGACTTTGATTTCATCAGATCAAAACGGTGTTTTATCACTAATTAGCGTTTTATAATAGAGCAAACCATTTAAATTTGGTGTTAGCATCTCAAAAGCTAACATTTGGTTTGTTGGTTTTTATATCATGTACATTTCTTTTTGCTACAATTCATTTATGACATTTCTCTTGCAAATATATTGCAGGACAACAATGTCTCACAAACTCGTAAAAGTAGCGGTGTTGAACCCAAAAGTTCACATTTAAAAGATTAATGAATAGATCAGCTGATTTCCGCATCAGAAGCGGAAGTCTGGAAGCTTGTTTTCACCCCATTTCCTCAGTCGTTTTCCCCAATTGTACAAGTGTTCATGTTCATTTTCCAACTAGAGTCTAAGTTTTGGAGGGAAAAAAACGCTTTGATTTTGAATTAAAAGGAAGAAAATGGAGAGAATTTCTCAAAATCTTACAAAAAGTACTGTCCAAACAAAAAAGAAACAAGGAATTATATGCGTATTGTTACATTTATTTACAAAAAAGAACAGTAGGGGACACGATTCACCACAACACATCAAGGCAACACAAAAACAGACAGAACAGTCAAACGGGGGAGGCCCCAAGCCCCTGCCCGCTCGCAAACCATCCAGACCAGCGCTGAAAACCAAAATGATCCTGGAGTCGCAGAAAGAAAGTCAGTCTCTCCATCGAACGCACCCCCTCCACAATCCCCCGCAGTTGCTCCACTCGGGAACAACTGCGGGGGATTGTTGGTTGTTTATCTATTTTTTATGTATTTTTTTTCTTTTTTCTTCTTTGTTCATATTTACAAAAGTGCACAACAGACATAAAACATAACAAAAAAAAATAATAAAGCACAACAGTGTTACAAAACGTGAAAGACTAAGTACATGGGGGAGGACAAGACGGGGAACAGAGAAAAGAAGAGGGGGGCTGGTATGGGTAATAGGTGGGGGAACCAATTTTCATCACGAGGAGATAAATAAATAACTAAAATAAATAGCTATAGATAAATAAATAACTAAAACAAATTTAAATATGAAATTGTGATAAAATACATACACACAATGAAACAGATAATAATACATGTTATACAAAGAAACTAGGCAAAAAAAAAACAAACCAGAGAATACCATCCACTCACCCATCCGTTTGCCACCCCACACCGCAGCCCCAGACAGCCCCCCAGACTCCCCAGCCCCCATCCTCACCCCCCCCCACCCACCCAGCCATCAACACCATCACCCACCCCGCTCTTCCTTTGGCAACGTTCTGCCATCATCATGTAAAGATGGATAAAAAATGGATTTGCTCTCTGCGCATTGGGTTATTTAACCTGACTTCATGTATTTTCGGTGGATTTAACACTGGATGTCATTACGCGCTGCGGCTCATTAGAAACGATTTACCTTGTGCTCTAACATTCTCACGATTAATCTACCTCGAGCTTCTATAATCACGGAAATAGTAAAACCGGTCAATCTTGACGTCCTCTGAAAGTATTAATCTTAATTTAATGAAGAAAAGTGAAAAGGAAAGGGTTATTTGTCTTAAATTGTTATTAAGTTAGTGATATAGATATAGAGGGAAAGTTCCATGGGATTCTCATTGGTATAATACGGTTGGCACGGCAACAGCTGGATCGTTTACCTCTACGTGTGTAACTTCCTGTGCCCATGTCCAATGAGGAAATCAAAGTGAACAATGACACAGTATTCATACACATCAAGAAAAAGCTTTGACGTAAGAACCACAATGAGTTAATACTTCGGCTCGTATGAAAGGACTAAGGAGTGTTTTAAAATGAAACATACACAGATACAAGATAAGATGTAAGAACAACAGATATCTGCGTGTCATCATTTATAACAACGGACCGTGGGGACTCCCGCTTAAGTCTATTTAAAAGCAGACAAGAAGGAGAGGTCTGCAGGGTAAAGCTGTTGCTGAGGCTACGACAGCCCAGCAGGGATTAGTCATAGTAAAAACAAGAGGGGTAATGTTCAGTCGGAGGCAGCAAGGCATGAGAGACAAGGACGATAGGCAGGGACAGAAATAGCCAAGGCACTAAAAAGTATCAAAGTGGAACAAGCCGTGAAAAGATAAACATGGCCTTCATTTATTTCACTTTGACCAATCTCCCCAATGAATGTGTACAAATCATAAACATTTGCTGTATAAATGGGTTGTGTCCATGTTATACTGTATGTATTTCAGTTGGAGTCTATACAACTTTATGGGAGAAAACGTTTTTTTTAATGTTTTCCCAGATCAGTGATTGATCGTGATTCGCAAACCTGCCATGTTATTCTTTATGGTTTTGGACACCTCTAGGAGAAAATAATTTGTGACAGTCTTAGTTTATAGATTTAACTATAAACTAAGACTAGAAATCTGCATTTTGAGTCACCATAGTTACCAGCACATCATTTCCAGGTGCCCTCCACCTCAATTTCAATATACAGACTCTATCGGTCTGTGTAAGTTCTTAGTCGTACAGGAGTTGTTCATCGTAGCCAATGATTCTGCAGGCTTCATCTTTACTCTGTAGTTGAAGTGTAGGACGTTTCGCACTTCATCCAAAGAGCTTCGTCAGCAATGAGCAAACTTAGACACCAGTGGACCTTATAAAGACCAAAGAGGTTTATCTGCGCCTCCTCGAGCCGTCACCTTATCATGGTGGAGGGGTTTGAGCACCCGAATGATCCTAGGAGATCTGTTGTCTTGGGCATTATGCTCCTGGTAGTATCTCCCATGGCAAACAGGTCCTAGGTTAGACCAAGAGCGGTTCAGAAGTCCCTTATGATGAGACCATCGAGGCCAGTTACGTCTTTCAGAGGTGAAGGAGCATCGTGGGGCCGTCCTCTCGTGACCTCCACCAGGGCAGGACTATAGAAAGGTGAGAGTAGCCTTTGAAACAAAGAGACATGGGACTTACAGACAAACTCCTCCTACTGGACTTCATAACATCCACTGGCGTCCAAGTTTGCTCAGTGCTGACGAAGCTCTTTTGATGAAGAGCAAACGTCCTACACTTCAACTAGTACAGATGAAGACTGAAGAATCTTCAGATATAGACTCTTTACAATGTTGTGATGTCACATGAACACAAACTTTTGCAGAGCTGATTAAACGAGAGAATTGGTGATTGGTTAATTCATTATCCTGTAGGGCCATCTGTCTGTATTGACCGTTCTTTCTTGCGGTTGGCCGATCACTATGCAGCGCCCAACGACATGTTACTTGGAATATCTAACTGGTGGATTAGCCCAACATGCATGTTTTACATGTTTTAGGTTAGTATATAGTCAGTTTTAGAGCAGGTGGCACTATCATCATCTATAACAGTGAGTAAAATATTACAAATAAAGATTTGCTATTCAAAAAATCAAACACATTAAGGTGGCCACACACTAGAGGATTTTAAATCTTTTGAGACTACAGATCTGTGCACAGACCACACACACTTAAGGACAGACATGAGGACACACATACACACACACACAAGGAATCCCACCACAGATCATCCATGAGAGAAACTTTTTATTGAGCCACGCCTCCTCAGACTAAACATGTGGCTAAAAATCCTCTAGTGTGTGTCCAGCTTTAGTCGACTGGTCACAATTTTCAGATTTAAAATCAACCACAGAACAAAATGTCACCAGCTCCAGCACCATTTAACAAAATGTTTTTTTCCCCCAAACTCGAAACAATATCAAGTTAATGGTCGGTTTCACTTAGACCCAGAGATGAAAAAGCACCAAACTGATAACTGAGAGATTTAATCACAATTTGACTAATTGCATAAAAAAATGTTCTGTATCACAATATTAACAGTTTCTCGACGCAGTATTGGCCCGCCGCTAGTCTCTAGGCAACACTTCCACAAGATTAACCATGACCTACTCCAGCACTGTGTCTAATAAAATGGATTACAAAGATTTGTAATGAATGTCAGACATATCCAGGATACATTGAAATACACATTTATCTTCAAGGAGATGGCATTTGTCAGCGCAGCACTATAACAAATAAAAAGAAACAACCATAAAAGCTGATGAACGGCTTTTCATTATTAAAAATGTATATATATATTGCCATCAGATAAAATAAGAGCAGCGCCTACAGTTATACACACACAATCACATAATGCTAAATCAACTTTACTACTGAAAGAGAGGCGTCTCTAAGGACCCGACATCCAACCCTCAGAAATAAATGAAAGCTAAGCTAAACTAAACACGCCGCCTCTAAAAGGAAAGACTGCAATAAAAGCAAACGGCCGAGCAAACACAAAATTGAATTGGAGAGGAGAGCACATGATAAAAGCAAAGAAAAGTGGCAGCGTGGTGCCGCACAGTGTCGGTCAAGGACATGATTCGGACCGGGACGTTCTGATAAAGAGTCCCCTTTGACACCGCTCAAGAATGCGACTCACACAGCGAACTGGAAAGATACGAGGCCAAAGAAAAGTGTAAAGTTACATTTTCACTGAGATGCAGCTACAAAACCACTTTTCAAGAAGATAAAGAGACAAAGTTACCGCATGCTAAAAGTTGTTGTTGCTTCATTTTCACATACTACACTCCTACTGTATAGAGCTGGGTACCATCAATTTTCTTCAATACAGTGCTTGATTTACAGCACCAGTACCTGAACGTTACTTTTATCAACACCTCTACTAAATAATTCGTCATCTACCATCAAACTGTCAATTCATTCTACAAGATACAATTTCTTTTTGTTTTGTATCATTTATTTGAGCTGAAACACCAAAGTAACCTTCTTCAGAGCCGTCTTGGGACTCATGAGTAGGGCTTTTTTCAATACTCGCCATCTAAAAGAACAATATTTTTTACATTTGTGTAGGTTCTCAGTCGTACAGGAGTTGTCCATCGTAGGCAAAAATTCTTCAGTCTTCATCTGTACTCTGGAGTTGAAGTGTAGGACGTTTCGATCTTACTCCAAAGATAGCTGATGACGATCTTTGAAGTAAGATCGAAACGAAACGTCCTACACTTCAACTACAGAGTACAGATGAAGACTGAAGAATTTTTGCCTACAATATTTTTTACAGTACCAGTTTTTGGTGGCAATTTTCTCCCCCCAATACCAGTAGTGCCTTTATTCTTTTTTTCCCCATGTTGGTATCATCTAACGATAACCGGAACTACCCCTATAACTGTTTAACTACTTTCTTTTCGATCAGACCAGTGACCGGTTTTTCTACATACCTAACTTTCTGCAATCTTCCTCAGAGTTGGTCACATGATGTTACTGTGATGTGTCTTGTCACCGGTGTCTTGTCACAGCGGCATCTGCAGTCCGACTTCATCAGACTTCATTTGCGTGAAAGCAAAAAAGCCCCCTCATCCCGGTTTACTGGCCCGGGGGCACGTTTCCGAATTCCGATCAGCCTCATTCATCCAGCGCTGAAATATTTGTTGTCCTCAGTACCGATGATTTTGGCTCCATCCCAGTCCATAATGTGGTTTTCTCTTTTACAAAGGGCCGTGATAGTGGATTTGAGTTGATCCTGTTCAGCTTTTTGTTGACAAAAAACAACTCAAAACAAACCTAAACTGGTCTGATCGAAAAGAAAGTACTTAAACAGTTTACCACTAGAAGACCAAATTAACTTTCTTGGACTACCCCGATAACTTGTATATGTACTATGTAATACGTCTTGTGACATTGCCAAAGACAATCGAGACAATACCACAGTGGATGTGCGACGTAATCAAAACAAAAGTATTGCAAAATATTTGTTAAATACATATTAGACCTTTTGTGGCCTGGCAGGGTCTCAAGCAGGAGTCACCCATCTTTTTAAGAGTCAGGGGCTACTT
Organism: Lesueurigobius sanzi; assembly: GCA_900303255.1. Classification (NCBI taxonomy): domain Eukaryota; kingdom Metazoa; phylum Chordata; class Actinopteri; order Gobiiformes; family Gobiidae; genus Lesueurigobius; species Lesueurigobius sanzi. The sequence continues at coordinate 6,123 of OMNZ01008909.1, read as the reverse complement.
CAAGAGCGTCAAGTTGTTTGTGGGCACCAAATATTACACTGTTTAGTAATTGGATATTAACTCTTGTCACAAATGTCACAAGAAAAGAAATAACTGTATTTTCCAGAAATTGCAGCAAGATCAATTGCAGCTTTTCAATCAAACAAGGTGCAATTAGTAATGTCATGTCCTCTGCAAACGACTTCCTACTTTAGATGCCTACGAGTCTTGTATTGGTTTAGAATCGGTCGCAATCGTGAAATATCAGGCTGTTGAGGTCAGCGTGAAAGCTCCTCTTTCCTCCTCCTTGAAAGTTGTGAAACAAGCTCAACCCTGTGAAGAATTGGGAATGTGTCAAGAGTGTTCCAGTTTGGACCACGACTGCTGCTTTAAACTGGTGGTTCTCGACAGGTGGGTCGTGCCTGCAAAGAAACACTGCAGTTTGTTATTAAATGTGCGAAAAAGAAAAAGCTGAACTGAAAATGATTAAGGTTTGTGACACCAGTTGAGAACTACTGGTGAAAACTTTACAAACATTGAACGAGGAGCAAGTAAACGAAAAAATAATGTACTACAAGGCCCTTAAGAAATTGTAGACCTATTCACAATTGCAATACTTAAAGAGCAACTAAACCCCAAGTTTTTTTTTTGCTCATAAATTGTTTAAATTAGTGTCTCATAGAGCTGTCTACATGTATTTGCCATTATTTTTGACATGTTTTGTGCATATTACTAGAAATCTTTATTTAGTGCCAAAAAACGTCTGTGTTGCTCCCTCTTCTGGTTAGACACATTTTATAGTCGTTTAACCTATAAAACTTCGCCTAAGTCAGCGATCCTGCTCTCTTGCACACGCCCCCGTAGAGTTGGGAGTCATATAGTGAGAGAGCAGGCTTGTTCGAGATGGAGCAGCGCCTCGCCTGGATGATCAGCGAGAGTAAATGTGCGCAACGAGGGCGGCCATAAAAGTCTGAAGTCAAGGCTGGACACTTCACAACCCGAGAAAGTCTCTGCTTCCTTTACACTCAGCCACAGATCGTATATTTACGATCAGAGCAAACACTCCTTAAGTTTGCAAGAAAAAGATTGCCTCCAAATCATGCGTTTGAACGGGAAAGCACCGATATAGTGTCGGTCGCTCTCCATGCTGTTATGCTCCACACCCGCCCACACACTCACCCCCAGCACGTGACCCCAAAGCCGCCGAGACGCCTCTTTCGCAGCGTTTTTTTGGATTTTGATTGTGGGTGGAGTAAGGCTCTGGCACGCCCGTTTAGGCTCTCTTTCAAGGCTCAATAGTTGATTTTTTTCCTAGTCCTAGTACTGGAATGAAAACTGATATCAATATGAAACTTTTGAAATGGAATATTGACATCAATATGAGAAAAAAAATGCATCGCAATTCGCAAATGTTCCATCATTTCAGGTTTATTTTTGATTGAAAACCTGAAATGATTGAACACTTGCGAAAATTATGTGTAAAAATGTCAAAATTGGTAATAAACAAAATGTAAATAATGGATAGAGCCCTGCAGGTTTAGGTTTATGGTTTTATTTTGTTTACATATTAATTACAAAGATTTGTTCAAAGGGGATTTTGGATATATTTTGTTTAGTTAGTTCAGTGAATAGATCTGAAATTTCACCTTGTTTTTTGGGGTTCTAATCTAAACTCGATAAATCAGGCAAGGAATTAAATTAAAAACATAAAAAAAACACTCAAATATCTTCTAAATTCTTCTAAATCTCTATTGTTAAGTACAAGAGTGGACAGTTTGATGACTGTGGGTGCCACTAAAGGGGAGATGTTGATGCAAGTGGCCTTTGTTGAATCAGTGCAATAATTAAACACCTTATTGTGAACATTTTTCTATTTATTTGTTTCC
>OMNZ01008868.1:4432-15474 GCA_900303255.1 Lesueurigobius sanzi | reverse complement strand
AATTTTAAAAAAAAAAAAAAAAAAAAAAATCATTCAATACGATTTCCAGATTTTATTTTTTAAGACTGTCTCTCACAGGGGAACTGCACCAACGATGAAAATTTTAGACCCCTCCATGATTTCTCATTGCTCAGCCCAATTGACCTCCAAACCTTAAAAGTACAATTACACAGTTAACAGCACCTTCACTGTTGTTGGTACGAGCCTTGGGGTCCGGAGAGCTCGTACTGTCCACTGAACTGTATCTCTTGTAGCTTGGCCTCTTGTAGCTTTGTCTCTTACGTAGAAGCTCAGCTTTCTCCAGGTAGTAACAACTACTGGGATCATCCAATGCCTGGATTTTACAATAAAATCTTAAACATTAACATGCTTTCACATCAAATGTAGGAAAGGCATATTGTAAAAGGTTTTCCGTCCTACCCTGGATAAGGTAAGTCCAAGCAGTCCTTCAAAAGACTTGAAGTTCAACTGAGGACCTTTATAAAACAGGTCCTGATTGGCTTTTCTGCCAAGCCAGTAGATTGTGATTAGCACCTATAAAAGCCAGACAAAATGATATGTGTATATTACAGCGATGATGTAAAGGCCCAATAAGACTGTCCATTAAATTTCTTAAGGTTTACATTTCATGAAAGTCTTCTACAGTTGTCAAAATAAAGCATTCTCTCAGCTGAACATTAATTCTATTCAGTCTAACAAAAAATGGAGTATGCATTACCAAACAAACCACACAACTGTTGTACATTTCAAGCTAAATATGTAAATACAGTAAAAATAACAAAATATACATATACAGTGTATGGCCAACACTAACTGTTCCATTTATTACAGAAAGAAAGCTTTGTTACATTGCATTTCTCAATAGCCTTGAGGTCAAAAGACAACACACTGCTGCCCTCCGCTGTTAGAAGTGGAGACCAAGTGCGATACTTATGTAAATCATTAGCATAAAGCAAGTGGTGCAAAACATTGTAGGAACAAAGTCAATAATTACGTAATGGATTAAGATTTGTATGAGCAGTTGGGTTTAAAGGGAGTTTAAACTGACCCCAATTAAATAATTAACATAAAAACGCACTACATTCCACTGGAGGCGGCGCAGCTCTGCCAGGCCTCATTACCGAGTCCATGTCATCAGCCTTTGTGCAATTCAAATGAAGCTCCACAGATAAACTTGTGAACACTGGACATACCCAGAGTGCACACAAGCGCGTCTATGTTCTCACATGTCCCCTACATGTGCAGGTTCAAAAACAACTCGTTCAACAGGACAATGAGGTTTGAGGAAATATGATTTAAACAGGTTTATAACGTACTCAATTGCATGATGTTTTTTTGATTGTATTTTTGGAGCATTGGCTGGTCTTTATGCTCCAAATATAATAATGAGAGGACATGAGTGGCAATATACTGTTGATATCTCACACATGGCCGTTTTTGACTCAAAGGTAGACTTTATTAGTGGAAACTAATTTGCAGTGGGTAACTGTACTATTGCAGCACACTTTAATTCTCATCCAAATACAGTAGGTTTGTTGTCAATAGTACATAGTTGGAGGGTTAGTCTATTGTGTATGTTTTGTAAGGACAAATCGATGTGTGCAGCTGTAAGGGGTAAAAGCCTAAGATGTTGGGTTGCATGATGCTCCGATACTCACATTTTTAAGTCTCCTGTTGCCCTCACCTCTTCTATAAAACAATAAAACACTTAATTAGTAAATAAAGTCAACTACTTGATGTTGAAAAGCTTCTAACATCGCAAGTGGAAGTGTATAAAGTAGACTTAAGCAGATTGGAGCCATGATGTGAAGGTTAAGTTAGTCTTGTTAAAACTGATCTTTAATGAGTTCTCATTTGTGCCGCTTCACTCGGTGCATACAGTGTGCAATGTGTGGGATAAAGCAATCAGATGGCCTCTTCTCTATCGCCATCAGCTCAGCAGCTCATGAAAAGCAGCATTATGACAGGCGCGGGTCATGGTGTATAAATGCAAAGCAACTCTCACAATAATTACCAAACGCTAGGGCTGGACGATATGGCCAAATAATACAATCTCATTTTATTTAGACATCTTGGATGATTACGATTTCAATTGAAATATTAACACAAAAACAAGCTTCATTTATTAAAAAATAATATGTATAACAATATGTATACCGATTTTCTATCAACCAAAAAAGTTCATTTTCAGAAATGTCACAAATGGGGTGATTTGGCGAAACATTAAAATAGTTGTTTTTTACTCTGTGTGGACCATTACTATTTTAAATCAATTTTATTCAAAGCTAACTTTACATAACTCCTGATCTTTCAAATTAAGAAAATGTATTGTAAAACAGCTCAGAATCCAAGCTTTTACTACAGTATCATTTACTTCAGGCCAATGCAGTTGTGTTGTGAAGCACTTTTTGGCTTTTGTCTGTGAAAGGTGCTATATACAAATAAAATTTACTTCCCTACTATGATAGGATGCTATTGCTATTGATAAGCTTCTACACATTTAGGCCACAGCAGTTTCCAAGAATCAGGCTTATATTCCATACATTTAGACCATTTGATCGATTTATTTTAGTATTATTTTCTCTTTTAAATCCGCTTGATCTTGAGTTGAAAAAAAAAAAAAAAGAAAAAACTTGTTTTATAAAAAGATATGAAGTTTTCAATAGTGTTTTACCTCATCCTCAAACCTCTGCTAACTCACTCCTAAAACGCCACTTTGCTCGCTCTTAAAACTCGACACGTGGCTTTTGTGAAGCGTCAGTCGATCGGCAGAAAGTCGCTGGTTTATGCGCCGCCATTTCGGAAAACAGACACTACGGAGCAAGCTGGTAAATTGGCCGCATGGCGAGCGCAAAACGGACACGAATGCCAACGACCAGCTTTCACAATTTACCCATTTTCCACATCGTCCATTTTCAAAAGGGCAAATAAATCAAATTTGATTTATCGCGCAGCCCTACCAAGCACTAATCCTCAAAACATTTTTCACACACTCAAGACTGAGTGCATTTTACGTGTATGCGACTAAAGCTAGATATAAATAGCATTATCAAATCTGAAGTATTTGAGAATGTTATCAACCTTTAGACAACTGGGTAAGAGCATCTTTAAACATTTTATTCAATCCACCTTGATCTGCGGTGTTTAGGATTTTGGTTTGAAACTTGTTTATGAAAGGATGAGGACTAAAACCTGCAACCTGACACTTAAAATGACCTACTACAACGGTCAGGTTGTCATAATTGTGAAATATAAAGAACAGGGCAGTACTTGAGTGTGACGCGTGTAGACAGGTCCTGCAGGTCTCCGGGGTGGAAGAGCTGGGACTCGTTCAGGCCCAGTTTGCCACAGGCTTTCAGAAACACACTCACATTATCCTGGAGCACAGACAGAGACATCAAACACTCAGGCAGTTCAGGGGATTAGAGCCAGAAGAAAACTGAGAGAACCGCACAGCTGAGCTTTAAACTGCTCAGGATTACAACATCCACAAGAGCAGCCAAGAATGACACTCAATGTTTTATTGTTTGGACAGAATATAGACTTACTAAACTATTAGAGATCTTAAGTTCTAGTAATAATGGATTCAAGTAGAAAATCTGCCAATGGAGTAAGACTTTTTGCATCTAAAACTTTGCAGTAAAATAAGATTTATCATCCAATTTTAAGCGCAATGCATATTATTTTCTTATTGCGCCAAAACACGTGGCATGTACAGTAATATGGAAGTGAATGCATTTGTTCTCACGTGAACTAGTTTCATATCATCATCAAATTAATCTAGGTCATGGGAAACACAGGTGGGCAATATATGGTATACTATACAGAATATTGAAATTGTTGTTTGGAAGATATATATTACACATTTACAATATCAAGTATATCTTCAGAAGTCAAGAAATTAACAAAAAACTGCTGCAAAAAAGAAGTAAAAAAAATGAAATATACTTAATCTCTCCAAAAAGGTACTGTATTTTCCGGACTATAAGTCACACTTTATCTCATAGTTTGGCTGGTCCGGCGACTTATACTCAGATGCGACATATGAATTAATATGTTATGTAAACATACCAGACACCTTTTCAGTTGAGTGCTTATGCTTTGTGTAGCTGAATAGCCATCCATGTGTTACGTTAGCATACCGTACACCTATTCAGCCTGTTCTCGATTCTATTATTTCATCTTGAAAGGCAAGTTATTATAATGTCTGTTCTTGGTCTCGGATGTTGTAAAATAATTGTCCCCCCAAAAATGCGACTTATATAGGTTTTTTTCTTCTTCATTATGCATTTTTTGGCTGGTGCGACTTATACTCCGGTGCAACTTATAGTCCGGAAAATACGGTAGGTTCTTTTTTCTGCACTTTTGCAGTATATTCAAGACATTTACTGCATCTTTTTGATTTGGAGCTGAAAATAAGGGACATTTTCCCTTAGATGTAAAATACGGTAGTTTCCCGACCAAAATGGGAAACTTGATCCAAAGTAATACATTTGGAGACAGCAGTTAGCGCTTGTGCTTCACAGTAACAAGGTCTGCGTGATGTTCTCCCCCGTGTTTCCCCTACCACCAAAACATGTACAATATGCCTCACATCAGTCTCCACTGAGTAGAGAGAATGAATAATGTCTACAGTGCAGCATTATTTATATTTACCTGCACATTTTTACATATTTTTGACGGTTTATCAATACATACAAGTCCACATAAATATCAAGATATCTTTGTTAATATCGCCCACCCCTAATGGTAAACAAATAAAATAAGAGTGTAATGTTGCCAAGTGCAAAGTAGCCATATCCCTTTCTGAACACAGTGCTGTGTGCTGAAGTCATTTGTGTAACCAGCTGTAAAGGATGCAAATGTTTTATTGGACACAGTTTCTAGATCTGATTGTGGTTACACTGTCAGTCTGTGTCAGACAGGAAACCACCACAAAGACGGCAGCTTCCTGGCACTCAGGTGCAATATTTGTTTGTTCAAGTCTGCACTATTGGTATATGATTTGGCTTTTTAGTTTTAATAGTGGTGGTTTACTTACCAAGCCGGCAATGGGAGTAGAAAGTCGATTCACCCGCTTTATGAAGCCAGGCTTTAACTGGTTGATCAAGCTGTGAATAACAAGAGTCATTACAAACTAAGCCACTGCACAAAGTGTTTCCAATATCGAGTGACAGCTTCATTTCTTACTCGCAAAGCAGGACACCATTTTCCAAAGCTGCCCGAAAGTTATTGCAGTCAAAGGACTTTCCAGTAACTTCCTGAAAAAAAAATAACAATTTCACAAAAAAAACTACCACAAATCTATTTTAGGTAGAGTTATTTTAATGCATCAAACTCCATTATCTAAAAGTGAATATTTGAACCATAGAGTGTATATAATAACGGAGGTACAATTGGCTAGTGCTCCGTGAAGCTAATTAGCACACAGGGCTGCAGAACCTGGAAGCTCCTGTTGACTTTCCATTGGAACTTTTATGGCCCCTCTCCAACTCGTTATTGGACGAGGTAGGGCTGGTTGTTAAAGTGAGCTTTTTAAAGTAAGCTTTGCATCTTTAGCTGATAATGAACCTGCGTAGCTTGACAATCGCCATACTTCCATTGGCCTGATGTGTGCGCAGCTGCCTGTGTTTACTAACAGTAAATGGGTCTCTAGAGAATCAGACGGAGTAAGAATTACATCAAATGTTTGCATCTTTTGTGAAAAAACAATGTTGTCTCTAAAGACCATTCTCAGTCATGTGACTTTTGCTGCCAACCAAAGCCTTGGATTGGTCAGAGCATAGAGAATTAGAATGTATTGATTTGTATTGCTATCGTTAACCCATTGTTGCAACATAAGCTCCGCTAGCCGATGAGTTCAGCTGAGAAAAGGTCTACAGGCATTGGTTAATATTTTAGCTGTGAGCTCTGAGAATGAGGTCTCTCTCACTTTCACAATCCCAGACTGAATTGTAGAGATTCTTGGCTTTTAAAATGAGGAATGACATGTGAAACAAAGAGCATCCTACAGACAATACCAAACGGTGACTCTATAGCTTCATGTGGCAGAAAGTATTTAAAAAGTACACTTTCCATGCACCTTTTTCCGCCAACCGATTCATCGATTAATCTTAAATAACAAATTGTCAGATCAATAGATTACCTAAATAATTGTTAGTTACAGCCCTAGAAATATCCTTGTTAATATGACCCACAAGTGCCACGCGCTACATCTTTCTGTTCTTTGTCTTTCAATATTTTCAACTTTATTTATTGCACGTATGGTCTTAACCCCAACTCCAGCTAAAACAATGTAACACAGGAAACAGAAAATAAACCACGTGCTCTCCAAAATTCAGAAGCTCTTTGACCATGCACCGAATAAAGCGGCGTCCAAACAATTTCACACGATGGCAGAGGGAAGCACTGGGCTGGGGGCTTTGTAATGAGCACATAAAAAATGAGGCTATTAGGGTTCAGCTCCATAACTAACAGTGTGCCCCAAAAGGCTATTCTTCTCACTAATTAGTCCCCCCAGGAATCCACAATCACAATCTGTTTGTGGAGCAGGAGCAGGGCATCGGGCGAGGCGTGGAGGCTTCCGACCACAACATTACAGTGCCATGTTACAACAACAACAAGGGACAAGAAGTCGTCATGTTTTCTTCTGTAGGTGGTTACAATAAATAAACAAGACCATGCAATAGGTTGTGTTCACATTATAGATTCAATTTCAGTCGGAGCAGGTGCCAATACAACTCTGTGGGAGAGAAATTTCCAAAAAAGAAAATTGACAAATATTACGCTTGGCCAACATTTCATAGTGATTGGATTCAACCTGCCATATTATTCTTATGGCTGAAAGTTCAACAGCATGGGCATGTTTTTGAATCTCCATGAGAAAATGATTAGAGCCAAGTTAACATGTGCTGACAGAAGGCATTAAACTTCGCAACCTGTTTTTATTTCATGTGGATTAGTCCAGGAATTACAGAGAAATTAGCAATAAAGTAAGACTAGAAGATAGCATTTTTGAAGTGACCCTAGAGTGTGTTTACATGCGCTTGAGTATCCTGGTTATTAGTAATATCCTGGTAATGGCAGTATTCTGGATATGACGTTTACATGGGCTCGGAGAAACCTGCATACTCCTGTTTAAATAACAACAGTGACCTGGATATTTAGGGGGCGGGGCTGACGACAAATACGGTCAGGAGCTAAACAATTGAGCAATGTTGCGAACACTTTCCATTTTGATCCATTTCTCTAAACACAAAGTGACAGTTTAGTTCAAAATCTTAGCAGATGACACTGGAACTACATCCTAGTTCTGTTTTGTAAAGTAACCTGTGCAGTTTTGTTTATTTTTAGAAGGTATAAAGTTTGAGCAAATTCCTGCCGTATTTTTCTCTGAAGTTTGCACATGCTCAGTCTGTCAGCAGCGTTGAGAAACCAGGATACTCTGTTTACATGACCCAATATTCTGCATACTGTGGGACTACCCCAGTGAGAGAATCCTGGTTTCTAATAACCTGGACACTGGCTTATCCAGAAAACTGAAATGATACTGTGTCTACATGGACACAGACAAAACCAGGATATTTAAAACCCCTGTTTTCAGCTGCCCTCCACCTATAGGCTCTTTAGAATGTTGTGACGTCACTTGAATGCAACCAATTGCAGGCACACAACAGTCATGTTTCGTTAACATCTGCCCACAAGCAGAGAAATTGAATAGGACAATTATCTCTTCAGGTCAGTGGGGAGGAAAAGCGTTAACATTATGTTCTTGCATTTCACAAACTTTGTAAAGGCATGTTTTAAACTAAGGCTCTTGTGACCCGAGTCGGCGAAGGTCAGCCTCAGAATCAAAAATTGTTAACAAAAGGGAGGGAGGGTGTTGCACAGGGACTGAAGGCTGGTCTGTGTGGACTGATTAAACAAACGTAGAATGGACATGGAGATGACGCGAATAAAAAGGTCCTAATTGCTCACAACCCTTCAGCCTTGTGTTGGCCCTGAGCTTTCAGTTTGTTTATTTATATGGATCCCATTAGCGGAGAGCTATATGCAGTCAGACAGTCTTCATGGGGTTTATTCTAATCTGATTATTTAGTTTACCAACTAAATAAAACAATTCATACCTTTGAAAAAGCGTACAAACACAGCCATCAGTCTGTAGTGCAATGCAGGATTTACTAGTGCAGATCATACACAACAGAACCTACTTCAACACATGACATACACTATAACTCTTCAGTTTTTCAATAATAACTTATTTCAAAGCTCAAATTCCAAAGTGGATTTAGCTTTTGTAGCGCAGTGGTTCCCAACCTGTTTTCCTAGAAATCCCCCTGAACTTTATGTTGCAAGCATTTAACCAAAATGTTCTTTGTTCTTTAATCTTCAACCATTTAAAAGATAATACACTGGAGTTCAGTTTTTTGAGAGAGTAGATATGTTCTCCAATAACGAATGCGCATTAGGTCCATGTTTTGTTACTGAATCATATCGAACAGTGTCAGATTGTATTGCGAAGGCTCTGTATCAAGGTACATATCGTATTGTGAAGGCTCTGTATCAAGATATGTGGTCAAACCAATGAATAGAATTTTGAGTGTTTCCTGCACATGAAGTCCTCTCAGTCATGTTTGATCTTTATTTTTTTTCCATTTCATTGATTCAGGGCTGCAAACTCAGGCATGGTGAAAAAGGTGACAGTCTACCGACCCCCACCGTCGCACACACACATTCAAATGCCAAAAAGAACATTTATTAATAAAACAATGTCTAATAAATTACTATGAATCTCCCCAAAGACTATTTTAAGGTTTCAGGTGTGATTTCCTCAATTCCGGCGCATTTTAAAAGGTTAAAAAAGGAGTAACAAACCTGATCATATTGTTTGCTTTGGTACATTTTAACAGATGTAGAGCTCACAATGGTTTGAGAAAAAATTCAAATATATGGGTTCAGGAACTATTTATTCCTATATTGTTATGTTGAAATAGATCATTTAAAAAGTGTGAAAGTTATTTTAATTGGCTGAAAGCGGTCCACGTTAGAGCCGCTTGCGTTGTGGGAGACGTGAAACTCGAAGGTGCAGTCAGAGCGTGGCAGCACCTTGGAGCGAGTACAGGTCTGCTCTGCTGCTCTGACCAGACAAATCTCTGGGGGCCCCCTGCAGCTCCAGGTTGGGAACCCCTGTTGTAGAGAACAGTTTTCTACATAAAATTTGTTTTAGGATGTGGAGTCATTAGATGCCCATTTGATGCAGTTCTTGTATTATGCTTGTGCAGAGGATTTAAATAACAATTTCACAATTAAAATATATAAATACAGGCATTTTAAGTGATCGGCGTTTTATAATAACGTACCAGTAAATCCCCTCATTTACCGTATTTTCTATAAGTCACACCGGAGTACAAGTCACACCAGGCAAAAAATGCACAAAGAAGAAAAAAACATAAGTCGCACTGGACTACAAGTCGCATTTTTGGGGGAAAATTTATTTCACAACATCCAAGACCAAGACCAGACATTTCATCTTGAAAGGCAAGTTATAACAACAACAATAGAATAGAGAACAATAGGCTGAATAGGTGTACGCTATGCTAACATAACTCATTGAAGGTTATTCAGCTACACGAAGCATAACCAATGAACTGAAAAGGTGTCTGGTATGTTTACGTAACATATTAATTCATATATAAGTCACACCTGAGTACAAGTCGCAGGACCAGCCAAACTATGAGAAAAAGTGCGACTTATCGTCCGGAAAATATGGTAGGTTGATCACAAACTTTCAAATCTGATCCATCATGGAGAAACCCATAATGACTCCTGCTAATCATCCTTATCAAAAAATACTAAGTAAGAGACCTGTAGGAGGAGCCGGACTGCACATTGGGACATTGTTATCATTTTCTTTCTGCCAGTCTAGGTTAGTCACATCCCTCTTCTTAGGTTAAATATAAATACATCTGAAACAAATCTAAGAATATCTAAACCCCACTTTTTAGGATTTTGCCCAAATTAGATGCCTTGATTACACAATGAGCTCATCATGCATATGCAAGCACTGGAAACGATGCAACTGTGAAGGATTGCTGCTTATTATAAACACAACATATGGGACCACATTTCATCTCAATATGTGACTCATCATTATTGCTTCAACTCATTGTTTTGGTCTATTATATAGAGACACTGATGAAGAAAGAATTACCAACCACACAGGTGCCGCCACAATGATGCACAAAACTGATTACCATGTAGCCACGCTTTCATCGCTCATTTCACCAAAATAGAAGGGTAAAACTGTCTTGGACTGGCTGCCAAGAGAACTCTGAGAAACATTTGCTCATTTTGTTGCACTCAGACAAAAACTGACATTAATGGTCCAATTTAGGCTGGTCAACACTTCAGCCCACACTGCCCATGTTACGTTTATTGGTTTTGATTGAGAACTGCAGCTTTGGCCGAGCTTGGACAGGATTCAGAACAAACCAGGCTCCAGGTTGTCATGCTGCTTCATAACCACCTCCTCAAAATTAATAAATAAACCTAATTCGCATCGTGTGGCAAAACCTATTTTCATGAAGAGAAATATCAAAGTTGTACAGTCTTGCAAAAGTAGAGAGGTTCACGTGGTAAATGCAGCACATAGCCGTCGGGAAGCAGATTGAGTGTTTGAAATAATAGTTTGGGCTGCAAAGACGTGCATCTAGATTTGACAAAGCCATGGGGACGACTGGGTCAACCCCAGGTCAGTCTGTGGCCAGATCTGAATATCAGAGTAATGTTAAGGAATCCTTTAATAGCAGTTCAAAAAATGTTATCATTAATTGGTCTTAGTTTGAAAAAGATTGCCGTTAATCCTGACTCCAAATAAAGTCCACAAAGGCAGGGCAGTCTGCTAGGTTAGTCTGGTTTGTTACAGCAGCACCATCTGCACCTCTGTAGTGTCCCACACTCTGCTCCACATTAAAGGGACATCTTAGGGACATTTTGTGTGAATCTGAGCTGGAGATTCTTTATTTATAAGAGCTAAAGGTAAA
>OMNZ01008848.1:0-10921 GCA_900303255.1 Lesueurigobius sanzi | reverse complement strand
AGTAATTAACAATGATTATTATTATCCTTATTGCAAAGATTAGGCCATTCATTTGTTCCGAGGTGAAAAAATGTATATGTAAAGCGAATAACCTGGCCCAAAACCTGCAATTTGAAAAAAATGTTTCCAGATTTTTCTATTTTTAACTTGGCAAGTCAAAAATACTAAAATTAAGGTCTCAGTTTAAGCAATTTTAGCTAAATAAATTTTTTTTTTTGCAATGCAGATAATAAAAACTGAAGCATTTTGCATTTCACTTGATAAAAACTAATTCAACACAACATATTTTTGTGTGATTTACCCCCCGTCATGCATTGTTGTCGGATATTAGCCGTTGCGCATCAGTGGCACCGATAGATCCGGCTCCTAATGCATCGCGGCGGCAGAAATATCCCCCCCGAAAAGCCTCTCTAACACAATTTGCGACGCGTTTCCAAAATAGGTGAAAAATATGCCGCCTCCCAGTCTCTCCCCCCTCTCTCTCCGTCCCGCGGCCCACGTACACATCCACCGCGTGATCCGGTTTGATTGTGAATCGTGTGGGTGCTGAAATAGCCCTCCTCGATAAGAGCCGTATCTATCCCCCTGAATGGCCACTACAATGGCAGCGAGGAGAGGCCTTAACCTAATAACGCTACAGTCACACACACACAAAATGGATTCTAGTCCTTTCCACCGCTACCTCCGAAACAGAAACGCACCGACAGGCTAATTAAGTTTGATCTATTTATAGCATTGAAGCTGATTATGCCGTTTCGGGAAAAAAAAAATGGTGTTTGTTTGCCTGCGCAAGAGATGAAAGCAGATGCTATCGCCCGCGCGGTCGGTATAGTGTTATTCTATTAGGGAGAAGGATCATATACAGCGGAGGGGCCGGGGCCACTGTGCCGGCCAGCGTAAGAGCAGCTGGCTTTTGTACACGCGAGAATGGGCCGACAAAAGGGCCGAATACATGAATAAAACGTAATAGATATTAATAGAAGTGCTAATATGAGGATTAGCATTGGATTATGAGACAGAGAATGGGCTCTTTGTAGTAACCAGTCGATAGGAACAGTGATAAAAAGGGATTATGAGAAATTTAAATGAAGTGTGTGATTGTAGGTGCGCAGATATATTAATGTAAGAGAGATATGTTAAGTGTGTTGCCCAAGAACACAGTGTGCAGTATATGCCTATATTGGGGAAAGAAGACAGAGAAAGGTGCAGAGACCTAAGCACTGGACCAATACAGTCGCATTTCCTGGTTCGAGTCAGGACTGGAGCAGCAGCGTTTTTCTTGAAATAATAATATTTGATCTTTATTTGAGTCAGTAAATAAAATGATGCCAATGGATACCATTTTTTGCACTTAAAACAAGAAAATTCATCTTATTGAATCTAAAGTCTGAACAAATATCCTAAAAATAGATATCTCTAGTTATGTTACTGCCTTTTGCTGGACAATTGAGGAATCCCTTCCTCTTTTAAAAATGTTGTTGCCCCCTTGTGGCTGTAGTGAGCATTTTGGTTCTTTCTGTGAAAAATCATAACTCCTCACAAGACTTTTTATTACATACTATTTGTTTGACATCCCTGAGTAGATGTTCTACGAAACAAAAACATGGATTACTGTCTTGCTAATCACTTCACCTTTGATTTTGACTAGATGGTAAAAAGCTGTACATACTGATTTTGTCCAGATCATATTGAAGGCCTATTTATTTATGTAGTTTGAATGGAAAACATGTGCTATAGGGGTCACGAAACACCAGCAGTCATTATTGGGGCTTGTGACTAAAAAAGGTGAGTATCACTGTTCAAGGGTTCAGAGAGACTCGAGGTGACACTTCTCCTTGTTGGGTCTAAGACGATCCTTTCGGTCTCGTCTGAGTCAGTCTGGAGAAAGTGAATCTACAGGCCCGTGTTCATCTGCCATCAGTGACACTTAAGAGTCTAGAGCGTGTCTAACCTGTGATCTGACAGCCGTAGAGCTCGAATCTCAGCGCGATGCCGTTCTTCCAGGACTGCGGTCGGATGCGGACGAAGCGGGCCAGGACGGGCTGAGGGATCCGGTTCAGCACCACCTCTGTGGGGTCTGTGTTGGCATGGAACAGCTGCACGGAGAAAGATATGGGTCAATCAATGTGGAGTTTTTATCTATGTATCCAAGTCATGTCCCAGTGTATAGTGTATTGGTTTAAGATGAGAGACTGTACGCATAATTAGAGAGATTAATTTGATGCTTTTTCTGTATATTACTGACATAAATATGACAAAACATGCACGTTTTCTGTCAATAAGGCATTTCGTGTTTAAAAATAGCCACAATTGCTGATGTTTTCAACAGCCAAATCTAAATTATGGATAGAACAATGTGTAAGTTTATGATTTTATGTGTTGAGTTACACAGATTTCAAGGGATTTTGGATGAATAGTGATTACAGTTTTTGGAGGTTTTTTTTGGAGGTCAAAGCTCAATAAATCAGGCTAGGAGTTAAATCAAAATGCAAAAATGCTGATGATTCGACATCTCTGTACTTTCTGGACGTATCCACATGACACCAAAACTGGCATAAAATTCAATGTCTTTTTGATTTCAAACAAAATATGAATATAGCAGATTTTTGGATCAAAACACTACCAAATAATGATCAGGTTCAATCAACATTTATGGATTTTCTTCTATATTGAGATTTCCTCCAAAAACTGTTTTTCTCCCATAGAGTTATAACTACCCTCCACTCTACATACAGTCCACAACCCTAAACAAAATCTTCCTTTCGTTTTGGAGCTGGCAACTCTCCCTTCTCCAGTCTTAATATCATGGATGCACAGACTTACTCCCTCGTAGCCGGCGGTATGGCTTCTCCCCAGTATGCCATAACTCCACTGTGTATCAAGCATCCAATTCCTCTCATCATCTTGACACTTCCATTCAAACCCCTATCTGTTTTTTTCTTCTTTTTACTAAACAAACCCCTCTCTTTTCAACCGTCCTGTGCCCTTTGCGCCCTGCACTATCACACACACAGAAAGACTTCCTCCCAAAACGCGCACGGACCCAGATAAAAAGGAAATTGAATGCGGGCGCTGGTGGCTGCAGGCAGTTTTTGCATCTCTTGACACAGAGACTTCTTATCTGGGCCTATCAGACGGAGTGTCAGCGCTCCCCCTGCCTCTGTATATGATCCTGGCTTTGTCAATGCGCCATAGGAACACACGGACTGCCTTCTGTTTGGGAGGTTTCTATTTAATACAGTTTTCATTGTGTTTATTTTTTCTGTGCACGGAAAAGGAAATTGCTATGTATAGAAGGGTATAGATAATGGCACACCAGCAATATGCAAAGTTATTATTGCATTTGGCTCGCTATTTTACTCCGTCTTGGAGATAAAGTTTGGTCCGAATGGGGCTGTACTGGACATTGTTAGCATAATGAAAACTAAAGTTGTTTAGTTGCAATAGTGAAGGGAAAGCAGACTTATTTACGTTATATAGCACATTTCATACACAGGTGCAACTCAATTCACTCCACGGCAAAGGAATACACAAACAACAATCACATTAATTACATCATATTGAAATGGAGAAAAGAAAAACATGTAACATAATAAAAGTAGAGTCTGAAAATGTTATAAGTTTACACAGTGCGTCCCATTTAGCAAAGGCGCAGCAGGAGAAGGCTGCTCCTCCAGATTATAGTTTTGTCTGTGGTACAACTAAGAAGTTGCTGGTTGATGATCTGAGGCTTTGGAAAGGGGCAGAACAGAAGGCACAAGCAGGTCTGAAATACAGCATAAGTAGCCGCAAGATTATAAAGTGCTTTATACACCAGCATAAGGATTTTAAAATCAGTGAGAGTCTGGAAAGACAGCAAAGGCAGCTCTCTTAGGACAGGTATGAGATCTCTCGGATCACAACTGTGTCCTTCAGGCAGGAGGAGGCTGCGGTCCATCCGGACCAGAACCTCCCGATACAAGAACAGCTTTTTCCCCTCCGTCATCAGACTCATGAACTCTCAATAACTCTGTATAAGATAAGATAAGATAGTTCTTATAAGACTAATGAACCAGGTTCCATTTGCACTGCTCTATTTGCAGGATGTGGTTATGTCCACACTCACATGTGCTGCTAATGTTCATCTATAAGTCATCACGCTGCTGTTTTGTGTTTAATTTGCTTCTTTTTTTTTTTTTATTCATCTTATTCTATTTTCAGGCATGCTTTTTATAGTGCATTAGTTATCATTGTTACAAGTTTATGTTCTATGTAACAGAAAAGTCCTAATTTGTGACAATGGCCATAAAGACTATCATAATAAATTGTAGTTTGGGTTAAAATGTGGGCTTGTAGTGGGCTAAGTTGCATTAGGAGTCATAAGTAAGTATTTTATTTGTACCGATTACAAGCCCGGGTTATAAAACCCACTTCTGTTGTCACTTCTAGAATTTTTTCAATATGAATTTGAAAGGCAGTTAAAAGCCTTATATTTTCATTGTACTACTTTATACAATCTAGATATTTATTCTGTCCTAACAGAAACATTCTTTTCAAACTGGGCTATGAAATTGCTATAATGTGGCCCCAGGAGCAGCCCAAGTCTTTCGAGCTTTTCAAATTGCCAATTTTACACTTCAAAATCAGCATTACGGTGAACTTGCATACAAAATGTGTGCTCGTTTATGACACTTTTTACACATTTTGCAACGGTTTGTGATATAGTAAGAAGAATTGAATTAAACTGGTTATGGACGGCCAACACTCTGCCTCAGCTCCTCTAAGTGGGGGGGCTTCAGAATACAAGGGTGGCCTGTGCTATTGCCACTTACACTGAGCTACATTCACCCATGTGGTCTAATGGTCACTGTGGAACTTTGGTGTATAGTCTTGCCCAAAAGTTGCCTTATCTTAAACATTCTGCATTTCATCCAGACTTTGAGACATACTGAATGTTGCCCACACTGATTTGGATCAAAACAAAGTTTCTTTGATAAACAGCAGTCCTAACTAACTACAGTCTGAACCGTGGAGGAGTTTAGCCTCATTACAAAGTTTCAACTGCTGTTTTCCTCTGTTCTCCGCCATCAGTTGGACCAGTGTTTATTACATGAAGAAGTAAAACCCGCTCCAGCGCAGCCAAAGGCCCTGCAATTACTTGCTTGGCTTCTCCTTTATAGATGTTCACTTTGTTGTCGATGTGTGCGCAAGTAAATTAGCTATTTTTTCCCTCATGTTCCCAATCCATTAAAACAGCGTGTTCCTTCGGGGTCGACCAAATCTGGATGAAAGGGTTTTGGGAATTGAACCCTCAGCTCCCCCTTAGTCACATAAGCACAGCGGACCCGTGCCCTTCGACCAGCCGGCCCCCTCGCACTGTGACCAAGTAAATGATGGAAAAGGGCCTGCAGGCTTGAGCGGACCTAATGGGATTGTGGTGGATAGCTGTAATTACAAGTGCGCATGTCTCGGGCCGCTGTGTTGAAGTGTAATTATGAGGTCTCCGAGTGAGGAGCTTTCGAGGCTGCGGGGGAGATTTCTGATTTCCCCTGGCACAAAGCGAAAAATTCCTTTACCAAACCCCCCCCATAACGCTGTGGAGAAGGCAATGTGGATGTACAGAACGCATGCTCGATCATTAATGCTTTGATTTTGTTTCTCACATGTGCCTAATAATAGGAATGATGGGAATATGCACTATATGAGTGAAAGGGAGACATTGATTGGTATAGACCAGCGTGGAGCATGGAAGACTTGTTAGATTTAACGTTGTCAATGCAGAAGTGATTAGAGCTCCAGCTGAAGGAATTCCCACATTCGTGTTTTCATTGGGGTTGCCAGGGTTACATAGTAAAAGAGGTTTTCGCAATCGTCAACTGACTCTGTGCATAACGTTCGAGTCAAGCTAGCGCTAGCTCCACGAACGCCACCTTCATTTCCAGTGCCCATATTAGCAGAGCATAGCATTAGCATAGCCTATTTAATCCCATAGTTGTGGATGTAACGGTTCGATTCCCTCCCGCCGGTGTGCACTGTCGTAGTGTCCTTGGGCAAGACACTTCACCCACCTCACCTCCTGCATACACTGCTGTATGAATGAGAGTGTGAACGGGTGAGTGGTTCCTAGATGTAAAGTGCTTTGAGTGCCTAAAGCGGGTACAAAAGCGCTAAATGAGTGTGACCATTTGCGCCCACAGGACAGTTGACACCGAAGAGAATTCCCAGTCTGTGAAACCTTCATTGACAATGGCCATAAATTCTATTCTGAATCTGATTTCTCCTGCTCCAATAAGCAAGAGGTAAAAGGGATCATACTGTATGTATAGAGTTACATCTACAACTACGAGGGTGAGTAGGCTATGCTAATGCTCATCAAAACTCACCGAAACAAAAAAATATGATCACATCACTCCTGTTTTAAAACGACTCCATTGGCTCCCTGTTGCGCAAAGGATAGATTTTAAAGTTCTACTCTTAACATATAAATGCCTACATGGAACTGGACCAGACCATGGACTTACTGATCCCATACACCCCCAGCAGAAACCTGAGATCTGCAGGATCCCAGTTACTAGTTGTGCCCAGAGTCAGGAGTAAACTTGGAGAAAGTGCATTTAGCCACTATGCAGTAAAAAACTTGCACCAACTACTCCAACTTTTAAAATCAGACTGAAAACTTTACTATTTAATTATGCTTTTAATTCTTAAAGATCAACATTTTAAATGTTTTACGGTTGCTTTGTTGTATAATTGTTTTTAATTGTGTATCTATGGTCTCTGTACAGCACATTGGGTTGCCTTGTGCATGAAATGTGCTTTACAAATAAACTTGCCTTGCCTTCCCTAATGCTATGCCATGCTATGCTATGGCATGCTAATACCGCTGTCAAGCAAAAATAAATCCAACTTATTTTCCAGGACAACCGAGAGCTTGCACAAAAATTGCAATCATTCAATGGCGCTAAAAAGAACACGCATGCGCTCTTTTACATTTTCCACAGCTAAAGGGTACGAAAACAATCAACCTCAAATGTTTTTCTCATCCGGAGTTCATCTGCACAAGTGGAGGTCGACGGTCGAGGTGCTATGTTTCTGTAGCGTTAAAAGACAAGAGAAGAAGACACTAAGGCGCTGTGAACAGGTGCTGACCTACTCACACCTATGGGCTATTTCGGTCTGTACATATCACCTATGGGACTGTGTGACTGTGAGCTATGTGCTGGGGAAAAAGCACAACAAAAAACAACGATATTTCGTGGCACAGCAACAGGACCCACCTTCACCTTTGGATGACAAACCGTGACCCAAATAATAAGAATAAAAAACATAATCTGACATACATAGACAATGTATGTCAGATGAATGAATGTGAAGCCCTCTGAGGCAAAGTTTGTTTTGGGACACTGAGCTACACAAAATTAAATTGATTGATACATAATAAGAGTATTTACCCACAGCTTAATGTTGATTTAAACATTTTATTGAAATAAGACGATGTGATCTTGATTTAAGTAGTTAATATACAATTATTTAGTTGTGTTTTCAGGTCTACACCAGGTCTAAACCAGTGAACCACAAAATCAGGTCTAAACCAGGACTAAACTAGGTCTAAACCAGGCCAAAACCATGTCTAAACCAGGTTTAAACCAGCAAACCACTAAATCAGGTCTAAACCAGGACTAAACTATGACTAAACCATGACTAAACCAGGACTAAATCAGGTCTAAACCAGGCATAAACCAGTAAACCACTAAATCAGGTCTAAACCAGGACTAAACTATGACTAAACCATGACTAAATCAGGTCTAAACCAGGTCTAAACCAAGACTAAACCATGACTAAACCAGGTCTAAACCAAGACTAAACCATGACTAAACCATGACTAAACCAGGAGTAAAAAGGTCTAAACTGGTCCTCAACCAGGTCAAACAGAAGAAACTAGATTCTTTGGCTGTTCGTCACAGAGGTCACTTTGAAAATACATGTTTAAACAACTATATACCTGGGTACTTAGGTAACTAGGTACTTGGAGTAACTAAAAACGTACTACTCTTAACCCAATTGAAAAATGTAGTAGTATAGAAATTCCATATACAGCCTCTATACAGCGTAGTGAAGTAAACAGTATTCATCATAAAATGTACTCAATGTACTTTTTACTTGTACTTTACTTTGTTACTTCCCATCACTGCACATACTCAAACATCTATAAGAACACTTGTCTGTTAGTGCCTGAGTGAACCTCGTGGGAAACAGGTGACGCTGAGCGCTCAGTCAGGCCTGGTCTCGACAGCGGAGATGGACTGAATTATTCAAATGTCCACATCGCGTCTATGTGGGACAGTTATAAAATAATAAAGGTCTCCGGGCCGCGCATCTCCTCGCATTTCCTCCGGACTTCAGGGACCTCCATCTGTGTCTGACCGAACAGGCTCTGACCCCTTCAAAACGATACATTTCTTCACCCTGTTGGTCTAAGATTTTCCTTTGAAATCCATCACAAACCTCTCAATCCTAACTTTTTTCCATCGAGGGCCGCATATTGAAGTGCGTATGGCATGGAGGGCTTGGAGTTCAGCCTAACAGTCAACTGGGTTCATTTGAGAGAGGTTTAAACCACCTGTATTTAGTCTGGAACCTTAACCTCTTAAGCCCGTGGCTGTTTTTCTGAATTTGATCTACATATCCTCTGAAGGCTTTATCAGCTTGTAAAATGTCTAAAATGTTCATATTGCTCTCATATGATATGAATGTCTATGGGGATACTCTAGATGTGAACATTTTCAAGAAAATCATAGTCTAGATGGAATCCCATTGTAATAAATAGGTCATAATTTGGCACTTTTTGGCCAAAAAATTCTAATTTGTAATATTTCAATAACATTGAACATTTTTTATCCTTTTTATATATTTGGTCATAAAATACAGTTTTTCCAAGAAAATAGAAAAAACACATTTTTAAAAATAGATTAAAATTAAAAAGGATTGTCTCTAAAAGTGGCAAGTCCCCAAAAACGGGGACCTTAGGGCTTAAAAGGTTAAAATATTTTAAAACATGTTGCTGTTTTTTTCTTTCAAGGTGAACTTTTGAGCACAAAATAAAAATAAAACCTGGCTCTATCCATTATTCTGTTGTTGAAAATGTTGCCAATTTTGGCCATTTTTACATAAGATTAAAATAAACAAGAATTGTCTGTAAAAGTGGCAAGTCCCCAAAAATGGGGACATTAGGGCTTAAGAGGTTAATGCAAGCTCTGTCTCACAATGAAATGCTAGTTTTTGAGATTTTAATTGTGTATTGTTAAACTTGCAGAAAAAAGTATCATCTCTGGCGACGTGTGCCAATTCAAGAAGCTTGTGGGCCATCAAACATTGGTCTGAGGGCCATATTTGGCACCCGTTCCGCACTTTGGACATCCCTGCCCTAAATGCTACAAGGGAGACCGGGACTGGTTGTCATATTTTTCTTCCTAGAGTCCACTGCTCATCAATAAAACATGCTACAAGTGTCACACATACATTAAATAAAAGCTTAAACCCTGGACTTGAAGCACCGTGATACAGTATGACACCCCATTTCAAAAACATATCTTTTTGGCCGTCTCTCTCAGCACCGGCACCAACCAGATCAGAAATCACCCATTTTACATTTAATATTTCTAATAATAATATATTTTTTGTGAGAAAAACGAAAAAACCAAGGCACTCCTCCCACATAGTAGTTCTCTGACAATACATTTACATAAAGTACAGCAACTTTGTGATAGAATGTTGGAAATGAAAGTCTTAACAATGTATGAAGAGAGGAGAGTCGAACCTTTAAAATAAAACATAAAAAACCGTTTCAAGAAATATAAATCCTTCATTTAGTTATAGCTTTCTAAATTTTAAAGGGAGTTTTTTTTCTAAAGGCTGCAATCGGATGAAAAACAAAATAACATGAAATTATTTTGCGGGTGATAGAGGGTTAACATTGTAAAACATATAGGATGCCACAACAAAGTTTCCCCACCATTTAGACCCATGTCAACCAAATCCTGAGTCCATGAGGCAACCATCTTCAAGTGTCCACTTTACGAACAACGTAAGCTAGCTAACACGTGACTGTAGCATGTTAGCTAACAATGACTACCATTAAACCTCTGGCTTTCAGACAAAACACAAGATCTCATTACTATCAAAAATGCATCCTCACTTCATGTCTTCTCTCCATCTGAGAAAACGACTATTGCAAGAGAAGAAGAATGCCAAGACACATATTATGTACCAGTACCAAACTACAGCGCCCTCTAGCAATGTGACAACCAGCCCCGGGCTCCCACACAGTACTACCACTAGGGTTGCCACCTGGGCCTGACAACAAACCTGGACATTTCGGCCCAATCGGCCCTTTTGCTTATAAGCAGTGGTGCCCTTCACATCTAACCCAAGACAAAAAAATGCCCTTCTACAGCGAAATTGGACATAACCTTGTGATGTGTTTACTAATAATATTATTAATAATATTATTTTGCTCTCAACGGTAATATTTTTGATTCATTTTAATACCATTACGTTGTTATTTATTCAGTTAATTGCTTTAAATAATATGTCCAGTCTTTATTGTTTTGGCTTATTTCCTACAGTTTTTGATTGTAGACACCAGGGGGCGCTAGTGTAGGGTGACCAGAGTTTTCACATTAAAAACTGGGACAAAATATACATTTTTTTACTCACTTTTTTTTTTTGTTTTTCCTGATTTTTTTCCTGATTTTTTTTTTCTCTTTTTTTGTTATTTATTTGTAATTTTTTTTTTCACAATTTTTTGTTTTTCATAATTTTTCAAACATATTTTTGTCATCTTTTTTCAATTTTCATCATTCTTTTGTACTTTTCTTCCTTTTTTGGTAATTTTTTCATCATTTTTCTCACATTTTTATTACTTTTTTTCTGTGTTTTCTTA
>OMNZ01008819.1:5550-23024 GCA_900303255.1 Lesueurigobius sanzi | reverse complement strand
TTAGACCTGGTTTAGTCCTGGTTTAGACTTGGTTTAGTTCCAGTTTAGACCTGGTTTAGTCCTGGTTTAGACCTGGTTTAGTTCCAGTTGTAAGGGAAAGGGAAAGGGAATGCTATTTGTATAGCGCTTTTCATATGACATAGTCACACCCAAAGCGCTTCACACATGAAAGGGAGGGGGCTCATTCACTCCAGGCTGATGGTGGTAAGCTACTACTATAGCCACAGTTTCCCCTGGGGGTAGACTGACAGAAGCGAGGCTGCTCACATCTGTGCCAACGGTCCCTCCGACCACAACCAACCACTCACACTTAGGCATTGGGTGAAGTGTCTTGCCCAAGGACACAACGTATGTCTAAATTTGAACCTTTGAACCTACTCAATCATGTAATGCTGAAGTAATATCAGTTTAGTCCTATGCTGCCTTCATGTGCTGCGGAAAAGACGATCCTTCCCAGTTGTGAAGTGGAAATTACGTGCACATTGCTTCGAGGTCGTAGCAAAGTTAAATATTGAAAAACACACTGCAAATGAGCCAATTTGTGTGAGAAAATAGTCTACAAACCACAGCTACTACCTTGCATCTGCTTTGATTGCTAAAAGTTTGTTACAAAACACTAAGTGGAAATAAACATGAAACTATAATGACGTAGGCTACACTAAATAAATATAGTGTGTGCATCATAACAATCAGCTAAAAGACATTACAAAGGTTATCTCATCTCGGAAACTCTGGTAACCCAGTTTTCCAGTGGAAAATACGAGATGAGGTGGCAGTCACAATACCGCATGAAGTCATCACTAGATTGAGCCTGGTCTATTTGTCCTTATTCTATTCCAGTCCTTACTCTAACCTCCCGGTCTGTCTGTCGTATCAGATCCTGGTCGGCGGTCTGGAATACTCTCCCGGGACCCTCCACATCTACTCGGACTCGGCCCTGACGCTCCCTGCCATCATCGGGATCGGCGCCGGAGGAGGGGTCCTGCTGATCGCCATCATCGCGGTCCTCATCGCGTACAAACGGAAGACCAGAGACGCCGACCGCACCCTGAAACGCCTGCAGCTCCAGATGGACAACCTGGAGAGCCGGGTGGCGCTGGAGTGCAAAGAGGGTGAGGCAGCACTGGCCACTTCCTCCTGGTTTCAAGCCGCGAAAGTCGGAGAGGGGGTTGGGCATAAACAAACCATCACGTCTGTACCGCATTGTCTTGAAGAGGCCTTTTCTTCAGTGACTGTAGAGTAGAAAACATTGCATGTAGCGCGAGGTTGTTTTGGTCTTGTCCTGTTTTCCTGACGCACTCACAGCACCCTCTAGTGTTAGGTTTCGATAACACATGCTACCTGACATGGATCAGCTTACGTATGCAATGGGAGCATACAGTTGTGGCCAAAAGTTTACATACCGTTTTAATCTTTTGTCCATTTTTCATAGAATATGAGTGATACCACAAAAATCTTTTTTTTTCCACTCATGGTTAGTGGTTGTGTGAAGCCATTTATTGCCAAAGAACTGAGTTTACTCTTTTGAAATCATAATGAAACTACTCGAATGTCCCTGATCTAACGTTTACATGACCTTCAACAACTGCCAGGAAAATTGTTCAGGAGCAAAGAAAAACTCATTTCAGCTGAAATACAGAATTCTCTGACAAAACTGTATGTTTGTTTCAAGATGCACAATATGTAAACTTTTGATCAGGGCCATTTGGCTAGTTTCTATTTGGAAAGCGTAAACAAAAAGGTTTTTGACAATATATAGCTTCATGCCACCACTAACCATGAGTGAAATATGGGTTTTTGTATTATCATTCATATTCTATGAAATGCATGAGCTACATATGAGCCTTTAGTCTCTTACTTCTGTGTTTGCGATCAATAAGAAGATGCAGCCTGTTTTATGGTGGACAAAGAAATGTACTCTTCTATAATATTTGTTACAGGAGCCCCCTTTTTAATAGTAGTCCCCATATTACAACTTCAAATAATGCATATGTATGGAAGAACTTATGACATAAGATCCCAAATGATAGTTTGCTTTATTACTTTTAGTAAAAGTAGATGTTGTCCGTTCTGTCTTGCAGCTTTTGCGGAGTTGCAGACTGATATCCAGGAACTGACCAATGACATGGATGGTGTTAAAATCCCATTTTTGGAATATCGCAACTACACCATGAGAGTCATGTTTCCTGGGATTGAAGAACACCCTGTCCTCAAGGAGCTGGATGTAAGTCATACCCAGACCTACAGTAGTTTAGACCTGCCTCAGTCCCGCTTTAGTCCTGGTTCTGACATGGTTTTGCTTCTAACTCTAGTCCCCTGCGAACGTGGAGAAGGCGCTGCGTCTCTTCTCTCAGCTGCTCAATAACAAGATGTTCCTGTTGACCTTCATCCACACTCTGGAAGGTCAGCGCTCCTTTTCCATGAGGGACCGAGGGAACGTGGCCTCGCTGCTCATGGCCGCTCTGCAGGTACACAACTTTTACACTTTTATGTTTTTTTTACAGTGTCTCATAAGCATGGTTTCCACGAATTGAATTTCCTTAGAAACGATATAGTACATGGCCAAACTTTCCAAGGACAATCGTTTTAATATCCATTCATTATATTCCTCTAATCCCAAGCCTGGTCACAGAGACTGCAGGTTTTTATGTGCTATAGATGTTTAAGTGGCACATGTATCTTCAGCAACACAAAGCTCAAACATTGACTTGAAAATGCAAATGTAATCTAAATGTATTCTCTTGTCTGTCCAGGGTCGAATGGAGTACGCCACCGTTGTTCTGAAGCAGCTTCTGGCTGATCTGATTGAGAAGAACCTGGAGAACAGGAACCACCCCAAACTGCTGCTCAGGAGGTGACCTGATTTTGTCATCTGTTGGTTGCCATTGGTTTAGTCCCACTCAACACGGTACTGTTGGCGTGTATATTATAGTACTATGTATTAACTATCTTCCCTTTCTCGTCTTGTGTCTCCAGGACAGAGTCTGTGGCTGAGAAGATGCTGACTAACTGGTTCACCTTCCTCCTGTATCGTTTCCTCAAGGTACACATCTGAAATACGTGCACAGAACAAAGATTGAAGTCTATAAGTGCTTTAAGCCTTTCAGACACGTTATGCAACAAGAAAAACATGTTTTCTATCTCCTGCGCAGGAGTGTGCCGGAGAGCCCCTGTTTATGCTGTACTGTGCCATAAAGCAGCAGATGGAGAAGGGTCCCATAGACGCCATCACAGGAGAGGCCCGCTACTCTCTGAGCGAGGACAAGCTAATCCGACAGCAGATTGACTACAAACAACTGGTGAATGTGAAAAATAACATCAAATCATCCTTGTATTCTCGAATATAAAGGCTCAGGTGTAGCACTTGTGGATTGTCTTTTACTCTATATTAATAAAATGATAATATTTGTTTTGCCAGACCCTGATGTGCATCCCCCCAGAGGGAGAGGCGGGCACTGAGATCCCAGTGAAGGTGCTGAACTGCGACACCATCACTCAGGTCAAAGACAAACTGCTGGACACGGTTTACAAAGGAATCCCCTTCTCTCAGAGACAACAGGCGGACGATATGGACCTGGGTAAGAAAATACATTAGTGTTATACACTGTTAGAACTACACCAGAGGCCACATGAACCAGGAACCACAGGCAGCACCATGATATATAGTAACTAGGGATCTCAAGATTAACCAAATTCACGATTACCACGGTAATAAAAGCTCACGGTAGGTTCATCGTTATCATTTTAGAACGATTAGAGACGTAGCCTGTGCGTATTTATGTTAACTGCAGCGCACTCACAGGTGCACAAACAGCGCCCAGTGTTGCACCTGAAACAGCTATAGGATAAAAAATAAGAGTGCATCTTATCCATCTTCACATAATAATTCCATAACGTCGCCAAAGTCGTCAGAAGAAGCCTGTGTAGCACTGTGTTTGTTATATCTCGGTAAAAACGAAAGTGAAAGTGTGCAGCGCTGACCGTATGGAAATCAAATGCTAATTAAGGTCTTTTGTTAAGGTATTTTTCTCACTCTATCTATCCATCCAACCCTATGTCTCTATCTATCTATCTCTCTCTATCTCTTGCTCTCTCGCTATCTCTCTCTATCTATCTCTACCTTTCTCTCTATCTCATCTGTCTCTATCTGTCTCTATCTATCTCTATATCTATCTCTATCTGTCTCTATCTCTCAATCCATCTCTATCTACTGTATCTCTATATCTATCTCTACCTACAGTATCTCTCTATCTATCTCTATCTGTCTCTGTCTGTCTATCTCTCTCTATATCTATCTCTACCTACCTCTATCTATCTCTCTATGTCTCTCTCTATATCTATCTCTACCTACCTCTATCTATCTCTATGTCTCTCTCTATATCTATCTCTACCTATCTTTCTATCTCTGTCTCTCTATCTATTTATATCTGTCTCTATCTCTATCTATCTCTACCTATCTCTATATCTATCGTTCTCTATCTCTAACAGATCAGAGAAGATGCCTTATTATAAAAATACATTTTTGAAAACATTTACTTCATTCATGGCTAATAGTAATATTCATTAAAACTGTACACATAATCTCTTGTTTCTTTTGTGTGAACATTTAGACTTTAAACTTTAAAGTTTTTGAGAAATTTCCTTTACTTTCTTACTTAATTTTGACAAAATCGCTAATAATTGTAAAATCGCAATATTTTTTCTCACAATAATCGTGACTCAATCATTTAGAATCATGACATCCCTAGATACAGCTGTATTTGAGATTTCTGATCTGAATGATCTGGATGTGATCATTTCAGAGTGGCGTCAAGGCCGTCTGACCAGGATCATTCTTCAGGACGAAGACGTTACAACTAAAATCGAGAGCGACTGGAAGAGGCTCAACACTCTCGCACACTACCAGGTAAAAGACATAA
Organism: Lesueurigobius sanzi; assembly: GCA_900303255.1. Classification (NCBI taxonomy): domain Eukaryota; kingdom Metazoa; phylum Chordata; class Actinopteri; order Gobiiformes; family Gobiidae; genus Lesueurigobius; species Lesueurigobius sanzi. Next base: position 18,105 of record OMNZ01008819.1, on the reverse strand, counting down.
AAAAATACAGCAGTAGTAATACAAGGAAATGTTTAAATACATTAGAAATTTGTGGTGATGGAGAAACATTAATATTACCTACTTACGTTGTGCCTCTGAATAAGGTGGAATAACTGCTCCATGTTTTGTCCAGGTGACGGATGGTTCTCTGGTGGCGCTCGTTCAGAAGCAGGTCTCCGCCTACAACATCGCCAACTCCTTCACTTTCACCAGATCTTTGAGCCGATATGGTAATAATCACACACTGCCACTACAGCTACTGCCAAACTACGCATCGAAAAACAAGGACTACGCGTTCTTCACAAAATCTGAAAGACAGAACAAACGGTCAAACATACTCGCATATTAGTATGTAAGTAAGGCCAAGTCAACACGAAGCAGCCCAAGAGTAACTGAACAAAAGCTTGAACAAATGGGTAGGTCTTTAGTTGGCTTTTGAAGGCGTCAACGGAGTCAATAGAGTTCGGGAATAGCCACCGTTGCCATGGAAATCCGCCATGTTAGCAGCTACTGGCAAACATTATCCATAGACTAACATTGTCAAGAAACGTAATAAAAAGTGGAGAAAAGGGCCGAGGAACAGCTCTGTTAGCCCGCTGAGTCACTGCTGGTAAATACATCTAACTCACTGTAGTGTCAGAATGCTTTTATATGAACGATAACTCCAGTATTTTACCTTTTAAATCGTCCATTCGTTTATTATGGAAAAAAGTGCTGCTTATCCCATAATGCTTTGCGATATGACGTCACATTTCCGAACTCTATTGAACGCAGAGAGAGCAGGAGATCGTTCCAAAGCCTGGGAGCAACGACTTGGAAGGATAGATCTCCTCTGAACCATCAGCCGATTCTGATCCACAGACCTGAGAGCCTGAGCAGGGGTGCAAGTCTGGATCAGGTCACTGATTAGGGCTGACTTTAAAAAATCAATTAATCGTTTTGAATCAGTTTTCCTTTGAATAGCCTGATATAGATTAAAGAAAAACGGAAATCGATCTTTTTGCCGCTAAAGTCAATGTCAAAGAGACTTTTTGCATGTAGGGCTCAGGCTTTAAAATGAGCTCAGCCATGTTCCTCTAGGCCTCTGGGGGGCGGTGTAAAGTTGCGTTGAAAATTTGTGTCCAAAAGGCTAAGTTAGCATTTTACAAAACTGCTGACTATTTTACACAATCGCCCAGGGATTCAAAAGGTAAAAACTTGTTTTGTTTTTTTGCCTCTGTTTAGAACATGGAGGGCAAAAGCATAGAGTTACATTTGTGCAAAAATGAGGAAATCTATGGGGTAACATTTGGGGCAAAAATATGGAGAATAAAAACAGATGGCTCATAGAAGGTCAGGTTTATAGCATTTTATGTTCATAGAAGCATATATTAGTGGAATAATCATCAAAAAACTGCATTAGTTCTTCTGAGAATGTCTACCATATACAAGTAAAATTGGTACTGCGTTAACTGAATTGAAAATCACAGTGAATCGTGAATCGAATCAAATCAGGCCCTTGTGAATCAAATCAATTTGGGAAATTCAAATCGATTCCCAGCTCTATCACTGATGTAAGAAGGAGCCTGAAAAGCTACAACCAGAATTTTAAAATTGATCCTATAGGACGCTGGCAGCCAACGAAGTTCTGTTAGAAAAGGGGATATGCGAGTCCTCCTATTTGTACGGGTCAGAATTCTTGCTGCAGAATTTTGCACTAATTGCAGTCGAGATGGCTCCTTGTTCAGACATGAAAACAAACTATTGCAATAGTCTAAACGCGAAGAAACAAAGGCATGAACGATGAGCTCCAAATCATTCTGTGACACTGTTTTTCTGAGTTTAGAGATTTTCCTCAGTTGAAAGAAGCAGTTTACAATTACTGCTACTGCTTGTATCACATGTATTCAAATATCACAAAGCCAGATCTCTCATCCCAGTACAATAACTATACACTATGATTACTGCACTTCCTATCTTAATATCTTTATATCTTTGTTTTCCCAGAGTCACTGTTGCGAACATCAAGCAGTCCGGACAGCCTCAGATCCAGAGCTCCAATGATCACTCCAGACCAGGAAACAGGTGCAGAAATCACCCTTTTTATCTTCAATGAATAAATAATATTAATGAATCAATAATGCATGAGCTCTTATTAATTATGCAGCACCTAATATGACGCCTTTCTCACTTAAAATCACTTTACATAGCATTTTTCATGCACTTATGGGGGTGGTGAGCTATGCTGTCCTGGGGCAGACTCACTTGGGCGTGGCTGCCATGTACTCTCTAAAGTAATGCACTTATTGTGATGAATGGCTAGGTGAGTCCTGAGAGCTCCGTTTTTATATAAATGCTACGTTGTGTTGACCTTTGTCTCATAATGTAATATCTCTTCTGTGAACTTGAACCAAGAAAACAAGATGATTAATCGTGCGGGGCTGTTTCTCGCAATGAAGAAATGTCAAACATGACTTTCCGACCACCATTAACGGCGTGCTCACAAACTGCTCTAAAAATACACATGAGAAATACATTTACTCATGTGCCTCCCACACTGCACAGGTTACAGGGGGCTACAGTTACATGCATTCATAATATTATCCCATAGCATGTCATAATTGAACTTCCTTTTTTTTAGGTACAAAACTGTGGCATTTGGTGAAAAACCACGAGCACAGTGACCAGAGAGAGGGAGACCGCGGCAGCAAAATGGTGTCTGAGATTTACCTCACAAGACTACTGGCTACTAAGGTACAATAAATACTACAATTTATCAGCATAATAAAACCCCACTAGACTGCTCCAAATGAAAAATGCGTAGGTCTTAATCTGAAGCTAAAATTGGTGTGTTTTTGTTCATGTTATGTAATTTATCGATTGTATGTCTATTTTAGGCAAGGTTTTTTATGTTTTGTGTTTCCCATTTCTCCCTTCTGCCAGTCAAACTTACTGTATATTGTTGTTCTCTTCTCCTCCTGTAGGGAACGCTGCAGAAGTTTGTGGACGACCTGTTTGAGACGGTTTTCAGTACGGCGCATCGAGGATCAGCGCTGCCTCTCGCCATAAAATACATGTTTGACTTCTTAGACGAGCAGGCGGACAAACGGCAAATCACCGACCCTGACGTGCGGCACACGTGGAAGAGCAACTGGTACAAAACTCTACCTAAATTAAAACTAAAGTAGTTCCTTTACTGACCTCTATACTGAGCTCTATTTCCTTGTTATAAAAGTATTAATATTTTACTACTCTACTCTTCTTCCTCTCTCCATCTCCAGCCTCCCTCTGCGGTTCTGGGTGAACGTGATTAAGAACCCTCAGTTTGTATTTGATATCCATAAGAGCAGCATCACAGACGCCTGTCTGTCTGTGGTGGCCCAGACCTTCATGGACTCCTGTTCCACCTCAGAGCATCGGCTCGGCAAAGACTCCCCCTCCAACAAACTACTGTACGCGAAAGACATCCCCAACTACAAGAACTGGGTGGAGAGGTAATAATTCTGCTACAGCTTTGCAACCTGATAGGTCTATCAGGTCTATTCATTATAGAAAAGCCTCGCTTCCTGATCTCAATCACCTCCTTGATCCTACGTTTGTATTTATTGCTCTCTTGGTTAATGATGCGTGTGTTGTCCCAGTCCATCACATGGTTGTTGCGTCTTGAGGTTTTCTTGTTGTGCCTTTTCCCTTCCTGTCCTGGTTAGTACTACTTGATTAAAGCAACCGTTATTTATTTATTAACTTCTTACATGTTTATAAATATAGACCTATAATACTAATAGACCTACAACTTGGGTCTACAAATAGGTCTTCAAATTATAATTAATTTGACAAAATATCAATAATACAATAGTCGAAGAAAAAAGTTTGTTGTTTAAGGTAATTGTTTGTGGACAAAACATGAAAGTCCTGATTAAATCAGCCCTTTGGCCCTTACACAGCGCCCCCTACTGTCACAGTTAACATCAAACAAGGATTATAAGATTTTTTTTTAATCGGCCTTCAATATCGGTGGCGCTTATCGGCATTAGCCTTAGAAAAGACTGTAGTGGTGCACTCAGTGCTCTGTGTAAACCTGCTGTCATTTTGCCTCTGCCCAGGGACTACAGATGAAAATTAGCTTGTAGCTATCTCTGGTTTGTGCAACACATTTGTTGTGCAATGTCCCTGTCAAATAAATAAATTTAAAAAAAAAAATTAAAAAAACCCATATCACTCGGCCTCTAGCCTCGCATTCCTTCTTATGCTACTCATTCTTTCTGGTATTGTCTTCCTGTCTCTCCGATGTATGTTTTCTGGCATGATTTGCATTTGTTTTCCGGTTCAATATGTTTATTATCTTCCTTAATTCCAATTTTTTTTTTTTTTATTATTTAGTGTGTTTTTATGTCGGTGAGCCAAAGATGAATTTCTACTTCGGTAGACAACAAAGCTATTCTATTCTATTCTAAGCGTGAAAAATCATACATTTTCTCACAATGGCCCTGTCTTTGCCGTATGCAGGTACTACCGGGACATTGCAAAGATGCCGAGTATCTCTGACCAGGACATGGACGCCTACCTGGTGGAGCAGTCTCGCCTCCATGGCACCGAGTTCAACACTCTGAGCGCTCTCAGTGAGCTCTACTTCTACATCAATAAGTACAAGGAAGAGGTGAGTATTACAGTTTAAAATTAGACACAGCTAATACAAGAGATGATGAGATTGTAGAGGGACGGGATGGTGAACCTAAACCTGTGTCGAGGCCAGAGCTGTAAGGAAATGAAGTGGAGATTTATGAATATCAAGAGTTCGGACACAAAGTTGATTCCCCTAATGTTTTCCTGTCTCTTGTTCAGATCTTGACTGCGTTGGACAGAGACGGTTATTGTCGCAAACACAAACTGAGGCACAAACTGGAGCAAGCCATTAACCTGATGTCGGGCAGCAGCTGAGAGAGAGAGGGGGCGGGACTAACCCGAGATAGACTCAACAAACTACACACAGACTCACAGGAAATCGAACCACAGATTTCAAATATTCACCAGGAGTTTTCGCTGAACTGCTACTGACCACCGTTTCAGCCAGTCCATAATTATTTATTCCCTCTGGTTTGGCTGCCGATCGTGGTCGGCTGGACCCCTTACCTCCATTTGCTGGTGTTTGGTTAAAAAAATACAAGTTTGTGGATACTTCACAAGACTTCGAAGTTGAATTTACTTCATTTTGAACCTGGACTCGGGTTCGAATGACTCCAGATGTCACACCGGGATCCTCCTCATGGACGGGAATTCAGATCTCGATCTCAAACCGAACAAAAACGCATCAGGAATCTACAGAAACGCATTTGAGGAGCTTACCTCAGGATTACCAGCTTTGGTTTGGAGTTTGCAAAATCTCATTTGAAGCGATGCAAGGCCGAGTCATACAAGTGTCGGTACAGTCCGCATTTGCAAAGATCAAACTTTCTGTGGAGGTGACAAATCCGGAAAGTGGCTGTACTTTTTAGGAGACTATAGTTTTTCTTCAATAAGTGGTCACACTCTAAAACACTGCTTTGTCTTGGAACTATTTACGATCCTGCAATATTCAAACTAAAAAAAGGATCACCCGGTTTATTGCTAAAGAAAAACTGGTCTTCATTTAAGTGTTGCCGCCTTCGAGGTTTGAAATCCACAGATCGTTTCCTGTAAATGCTGAAATAGAAAAATGGACTCGAGCTGATATGAGTTTTTGTTGAACGGAGGAGTTTTTGCTGTTTTTAGAACCACTTTTTTCTCTGGACAATCACAACCACAGCACACTGAGCCCAATGCCTAAACAGACCAGTTCCTGTGTCCATTTTACCAAACCAAGTATGGTTGAAATTAAATCATGTTTTCTTAACTTATTAGTTTTTGAACTAAAATGTCACTTTAGACTTCGCGCATTCTGCTTTACTGCACCAACAAGGATGGAGTGTCTGAATGTGAGCCAGACCCATCACATATCAGTCTTTTTTCATGAGGATCTGCGTATAACTGGCATGGCATCTTGCACAAAGTCTTTTAAATCGAATAAAAGTGTAACGTGAGGGTGCTCTACAATACGACATCGTGAAAAAGAGATTCAGAATCTCAGTCGCGCCACACAGACCCTTCCTTGTTACATGAAATAAGAGGTCACGGAAAGAACAGGGCTCAGGCTTAGGGGTGGGGACCTCTGGGTACCTCACGATTCGGTACGATGCGCGATACATGGCTCACGATAACGATAACCTTGCGACATGCCGATACTGCGATACTCGATGAACATGATTTTTTACTTTTTCAACTATTTCACTTTATAATCAACTACATGCTCCTTAGTTGTTCATGATTTATATTTGTTTTCATAGGCATCGTTCAATTGTGACAGATCACTCCATTTATATTTAAATACACAACGATATAATTGTTTCCAAAACGAAGAAATGAACCACCAGTTAATCTTATTCATGATTACAAACACTGCTGTTAAAAGTAATTTATTTGTGCGACAGTGTTTGGTCCAAGTTCTTAAAATGGTAGTGCTGCCCTCTACTGGCCTGACTGTGTTATAGACCATTACTCGCCAGGGTTTCCGCAGTTCTTGGAAAATAATGACATTGTTCAGCTTCTTTTACTGCAGAAATTTGTCAAAAATGCAAATGTTAAGGTCTAGACTCCAGTTTTGGCCAAAATGATGCAATATTTCTGTTGAAAAGTTCTCCTTTTATCAAGTTTTCTATTGCATATGGAAATTTGATGTGCTGTTACCTGTAGAAACCCTGCTGGCCTCTATTTACCGTGAAAGCACTGCAGCCTCATTAATATTCATGACATTGTTAATGAATATGCTTCGCGTCATCAAAAGTATCGACATTAGCATATAAATCGTATCGTGCCACAAAATATCGCGATGTATCATAAAATCGATATATTGCCACACCCCTACTGCTTCTTAGCTGCTGAAGACCAAGCTTTTCCAGTATTAAGCGAGTCCTTGTTGGTGCACTCCTGATGTTGCTTTTTGAATCTTGTTTCACATTTACGCAAATTTCAGTCGTTTTCTTTCTCCCATTGCATTTTTAGAAGTATTTTTATTAACCATGCGTCACCTTTGGCCAGTGCTTGTGGCCAATATAATCTTAAGTAACTTACTGCCCGACCAATCGAGACTGTGGAAACTTCGCGAGTATAAAGCGCGGAAAATTAGTTGAAAAAATTAGTTCAAGCTAGTTTTTAAAATACATTCCAGCAGCGGCACACTGACACTCAGATCTGTAAATAATACCAGAGAAATATCCTCAATTTTACAAACTTTTCTTTTTGCTTTTGCGAGAATTCTGGACTTTTTTCTGGCACCGTTCACGAAGCTCTTGATTTTTTTGTTTGTTTTTTGGTGCAAAAGGCTTTAACATGGGACTGAATAAACAATACAGCCATGATGCTATAGGTGCCCAGGAAGGACAAAAGTGAAGAAAAATCCAATACTGTGCAAAGCTACAACGAGACTAGTGCCATGTACAAAAATCCGGATCAGAACCGGAGCGTTGTGGACCAAAATATTCCCAGGATTTCTCTTATAAAAACCTGGCATTTAAAGACTGTGGCCATAATTGTAAAACAGACACTGAAAAAATGAAAGATAATAATAATAATGTATGGAAAAAATGACAAAAAAATGCAATTTATCGTAATAAAACGTTGTGGATTTGAAAGTTTTACAGGACTTGTATAAAGCTACATCTTCGCCACATTTTTTTGGAGAAAGGAGAACCACTCAACGGAACTTTTAGGAGCAAATCATGAACGGAGTTTTGATGGATTTTCACACCTTGACATTGTTATCAAAAAGTGAATAGGCTTTGATCTTTGATGCACTGATGCCATGGATCTTTTTCCTCAGCCGCCACAAAGATAGAAGACATTTTTGCAATATTATATACTCAAAAAGTCTATTATGAGGCTGCATGAAGGAGTGAAATGGCAGCACTGCACCACGTGTGGTTCAGAGGCAGAAGATGTTCACGTCCAGATGATGTTGACCAATGGCACTGGATTCATTCGGATTTTAAACATTTACTTATTTTGAAACGTTTGTGTCTGAATACGGATCTTTTTAATCCATGATTTGGGTCTGGTTTAGATCAGGGATGCACCAGAAAAAATACAATATTGGGTATCGATTCTATATACCAGGGGTTTTCAACAGGTGGTCCGTGGCCCCCTGGTGGTCCGTGACAGTACTGCTGGTGGTCTGTGACTTGCTATCCAGTTTAACTACTAAAAATAAACTAGGGCTGCTGCATATTGAATATTCATGAATATCAAGTATATATCTTTTAACAATTATACTTATGTTATTTTAAACATTTGACAACACAAAGCATAGTAAAATAAAGTATATAGCCCTCTTTTATACAAAATAAATATATTGCACACACACACACACACACACACACACACACACACACAGTGGGCCGCAGACTACTGCTTAGTCTGAATGGTGGTCCCTGGGGCAGAACCAGTTGAAACCCCCTGCTATATACCGATTCTGAGCTGATAATTTCTCCAACTTAATCTAAGTGAATATGGACATTTTAAAGCTCTGAATTTCGTAGTTTCATTAGTTTTACACTTTACAATACTGCTTTTGATCGCTACTCAAAATACTTCAGTTAGCAGCTGTATGCTAATGCTAGAGTCACACATAAAAAGGACTCTGTTTATATTTTAGTTTGTGAAATACTGTTACAGAATCACTGATGAAGCATACTGTATTTACAGCACATTAATGATCAGTTTCTGTTGGAGTTTTCTATATTATTATAATAAGGACCAGTCACTACAAACCAGTTTCTTCACATAAACAATAGAGGCTGACCGATATATATCACCCGGTCGATGTATAGGTGTTTTACAATATCAGCTATGGGTCGATAAACTCCAAGAATAAGACCGATATTTTCGTTATATGTCGTGGATGTGCGGTAGTAAATCTGCAGTCCTGAATCTGGCCTATCACAGCGCCCCCTGTTGTCACTCTTAGCATCAAACACAGGATTACATACAAGATTTTAAAAAAATAACCCCAAAATATCAGCATCTGCCTTAGAAACACCCACATGAGTCGGCCTCTAATAAACAACAACATGTCTCTACAAACTCACAGTAAAGTCTCTCAGTAGATCCTCAAACCCCAAGTATCGGTATCGGAAGCAAAAAAACCTGGACGGTGCACCCCTGGTTTAGATCTGACTTAGTTCCTGTCAAGACCTGGTTTAGTCCTAGTTCACACCTGGTTTAATCCTGTTTTAGTCCTGGTTTTAATTTGGTATTTTTCCCTGAAAATCTTCTGCCTCGTTTCGTTTGGTGGTTCTCTTTTCGCAGCGACGTCATGAATCTCATTTTTGTTTCATTGATGTTCAATGTTTTGAATCTCTTGTATTTGATTAAATCCTTATTAGAAATCAGGATTTTACTGAAATAAAATATAAAAAAAACGGGGAGAGAAGCCACTGATTAAAACCACTGTTGGAGCTGAGGAAGTTTGAACTGACGCCACAAGACCAACACCTTTATCATGACATTCAATAGTGAGTCACGGCTGGACTGATAGTTGAAAGTACTTGCTCTGCAGTTGCCTTGAAGTACACTTAATCCAATTAAAAAGTAGCATCGGAAAGCAATATGTATGTTTTTGTAATCAATGATCAATTTTGTACAGTTTGCTCAAAGTGAATGTAAGTCATTGAATGTAAATTTCATTTTGGTTTACAACTGGTGCATTTAAGAAGTATTTCCAACTCGAAATACAAGTTACGAAAAACAGAAAAAAACAAAGGATTTAAGGTCACACAATTGTAGAGAAAGTTATGTCTGAACAGAATTTAAAACTGGACTAATCTGAAAGAATGCACTGCTTCCTTCCTTGTTTTATATCGGATCTGAATTCAGAATTTAACTCGAGACATCTGCTTTGAAAACCCAAGCAAAAGTTCAATTTAGTCCGACCCCATTTGTCCGATTGCTGCCTTTCGCTAACTGCTGTCAAAGGAGTCTTCGCGTTCTTCGGTACATTCGGTTTCATTGAAATAGTGAAATGGTCGCGTCGCTCGGAGGTTTATATTTGTATGCGGCAGAGAAACAGTGCAGACTTCAGACTCCGACGCGGAATACAGATGAAGACTGTACTTAAGTCCCTTCTGAGACCTGCTTTACGCTCGCCTTTTCCCCTGCCATCCAAATGTATTACTAAACAATTGATAGTAGGCCAAGATTCTTTAGTCTTCATCTGTACTCTGGAGCTGAAGTGTAGGACGTTTCCATCTTAGTCCAAAGATCGTCCTCAGCGAATAAAGACTTACCACCCTCGACGTGGGTCTCTTAAGAGCAAACCAGAAGGAGGAGTTAACCTCTAAGTCCCTCCTCTCTTGGTACTAAAGGTTGGAAAACATCTTAGCCTATTCATACTTAAGGGCTTGTTACCTCTATTGTCTCACCCTAGGTTTAGTTCTAAGGTTGTTGAGACTTTCCTGTGGCCCTGCTCAGCCCAGTAGTCCAGGCTCATTGAGATGGTTTCGGTCTTAGTTGTTGTTGTAAACTGGTTTCTGTCTCAGCACCAAGAGAGGAAGGACTTGAGGTTAACTCCTCCATAAGAGACCAACGAACGTGTTCAAGTCTTTATTCGCTGAGGACGATCTTTGGACTAAGTTCGAAACGTCCTATGCTTCAGCTACAGAGTACAGATGAAGACTGAAGAATCTTAGCCTCCTGTACGACTGGGAACCTACACAGATAAACAATTGATACTTTTGAATAATGATTTTTTTTGACACAATCCAATAACTGCCTCAATCCTGTAGTGGTAAAGAGAATAGAAATCCAATCACGTGTTGCTGCAATGCCCCCTTGTGGCTGGAGTTGGCGTCTTTGGGCCCTATCTGGCAACGGAGCAGGGGCCTCGTCATTGGCCCAAAAAAAAAACGCATCGAAATGTGACGCTTTTGCCGTCGTCTTGTGGTGTCTTTGGTTCAAACTCCCCCAGCTTTGGCCTGAACCTCTCTCTTCTCTCCGATATTTATTTGATTTGTTTTATTTATACGTTTATTTATTGACAGTTTTTACGTATTTCATTGCACTGGATATCGCCGTGTAAGTTATCAGCCAATCGGGCGCCTCTGTCAGCAGCAGGCAGGGGCCGACAGTGCAACGAGTCTTTACTGTACCATATTATATTACTGTTCTCAATATTATTATGAATCGGAGCGGCGTTTCTCAAATGACTCACTTTGATCATGTTTTTGGGGTTTTTTTGCCACTTTTTTTTTTTTAATTTTTATATATTTTTATCAATTAAAGTGGTCAATTTGAGACACTCCGCTCGTTACGTGTCTTATATCAGGATACAGCAAACATGTGCGGAGTTTGGGGCAAAAAGGTGTTACTTATTTTTATTTGCTAGCCTTTAAAGGAGTAGAAAAATCAAAGAATGTACACTGTGAAAATTGAAATTCATCTTATAGACTTGAATATTGAGTTGGCTTTTTGTTCTTTTCTTGTTAAATTAAATGATTTTGAAACTTCTTTTTGATCATTTTCATCCACTTTTAACCCAAGCTCTGCTGTGATTGGCTGTCGTCCTGAATCCATGCGTCTCATTGGTCCACAGTCGCCTTGAAGCAGCCAGTCAGGGCTCAGCATTGCCTTTGTTTGAATTTTGACTCTTGGAGCTGTTTTTGCTGTTTTTACATGTATTGTACCATTCTGCCTTCTTCAGTTTTCACTAAAGTCTCATCCAACATGGACTTAACCCGAGTGTGTCATTATTTGTGGTTAGATTATAGTTATATAATTAGTATTATCTTAAAGGCACACTGCGTAACATTTTGGATTATACTGTTGCCAATACATAACATGCTCCTAACAACCAGCTGGACTCAGAAAATGAGATTTTTGCAGTGGGTTATCAAAGAATGGATTTGGATGAGGATCTATAGTCGACATCTCCAAGGAAATGAGCTGGAGACGTCCCCGCTCCCAGTAAAGTTACAAGTCAGGTTTAGGAGACGTACCACACTGGTCATTTTTAGATATTTTTTAATGATGAAAAAATATCTGTAATAAAATCGATGCATGTATTTTATTCTAATTGTCTGGTGGATTGTCATGCAGTGTACCTTTAACTTGGTTGACGCCTGATTTGATCCTGGTATTTCGAGCTATAACTAACGAAGAACAAAAAATGAAAAAGAAACAATACATAACTAATCACAAAACATACTGTATTTGTATTATTAGCAAAAATCCAGCTCGAAAAGGAGTGGGAAGAAGTCAAGACAACAGGAGTCATCTCATAGGACGTTACAGACACCCCAAAACACCCATTTTAGATGAATTTTGTATCACCGCAGCGTGTACTATGTTATAGCTATGAACACACTATGGCTCATTTGAAAGGGGAGACTCTAAGCTCTCAGTTTATTTTTATTTCTACATGCCTCAGTTCAGTTCCTGAGAGATCCCAAGCTAAACCGAGTCTGGTTTTCATCAAATTCGCTGTTTTTCTTCTAGAAACTGAGATGAGCCGTT
>OMNZ01008786.1:2111-16249 GCA_900303255.1 Lesueurigobius sanzi | reverse complement strand
TTACTGACATCTCTGACTATTTTTCTCTCAAGAGTTTTTGAGATCTTGCGCTTACGACCACGGCCAGGTTTGTTTATGACAGAATTTGTCTCCTTATACTTGGAAATGATGCAACGTACTGCAGTTTTAGACACTGTGAAACACTTGGAAATGGCAGTGTAGCCTTGGCCCTTACCATGAGCATCCACTATCTTCTTTCTGAGCTCCAGACTAATTTATTTGGTCTTTGTCATGATGAGAAATAGTAGTCCCCCTCCGGTGTTCAGGTGCCCTGTGCTTTGGAGTCCTTTTATGCAGTTTGAATGCCAATTGACTGCAGGTGTTGACTGAAGATGTTGCTAGGAAGCCAACTGATTGCATAGGTGTGGTTTAAAAGCCGATTGGTTAATTAGGTGTGTTTTGAAAGCAAAAATTTTCATGGGGGCTAACATTTTTGAAGAACCCATTTTTACCTTTATTTCATATAAAGACAACCTGAACATGTATTTTATATTTCAAAATGTACCAAAATCTTCTAAATAGCACTGGGGAATGTTTGAGATCAATTTTCATCAAAGTTGCAAATATTTGGATGAAATTTGGGAAAATGTTCAAAACGTTAAGGGGGGCTGATAATTGTGGTTACGACTGTATTTCACAACTTTAGGTGCTCATAGCTTTAGATGTGAGTCATAGCTTCTGTCTCAGCCTTAACTGGTTTAGGCTCTTCTGCTGCTAACATTAATACTATTGTGGAATGTAAAACTAATTAAATGACTGGAGCTTTAAAATGACATACAGCATGAACATATTCACTTAAATTAAGTTGGTGAAAGTATTGGTTCAGTATCTGATATTTTGAATCGATACCCGATAATTATTACGGTGTCGGCTCTGATATCTGATACCAGTGTCAGATCGGTGCATCCCTACATTGTATCACAGATCTGAATGATTGTTGACTCATTTTCTTTTAGGGCAGAAGATCCCATCTTCACTTTGGCTACACCTCTAAAGCCGGAGGAGGCCAATAGTCATTCTCGTGAAGTCATTGCTCCGTTGGTGGAGCGAAGATTTGGCTCGGGTCAGACTGAGGTCTCCACAGAAGCCACTACTGTTCAAGGGGGTTGGTTTGGACGTGGTTACCGCAAAGGAAGAACTGGCAAGAAAAAACCTGTATAATCACTCCAAACTTGAGGTCCTGACTTTTTGAAACTCCCTATTGGTATGTTTAAACCTTCTGTCATAGGAGGATTCATGGAAATGTGTTAGACACATTGTAGGTGCTATTTTAGGTATTTCTGTTTCTGTTGTAAGTCTTATAAACTGTATTTTCCTTCATAGTAACAACAGTAAGTACAACATACCTCATTGGTTTAGGATGCCTCCACTGATGTGCTGTTACCACCAAACGTAAATATTGGTTGCTAACAGTTGTTTACATGAAGCTGCTGGTTTAGTCTTAAAGTGTATATTACTAAATAATGTAGTTCAAACCTGATTGTCTTCAATATTTATCTGCATAAGTTTACTAGGTTTAATAAAGGTTTATTGCAGAATAAACCACACATAGGTCAGTGAAGTATAGTCACTGTATATTTGAGGAAAATAGGTGAATAGGAATAAAATTACATAACAATGTCACATTATGAAGAGGCTTAGTAAATCTTTCGTTTACGGTCATATTTACAGAAATTACAATGGTTAATTATGATTTTGGCCTTTTGCATGTTTGCACTGTTGAATGTATGTTTTCAAAATGTATTATTTTCATATAACTTTATTTAAACCTCATTTGCTGCTGATGTTAGCTCTATTTCTTATTTTGCTCAGGATTCTTTTACAGTTCTGTCTGTGTAGTTACCTGTTGTTTACATTTTATATCAACTTTGTTGCTAACAATGCAGGGTAAGCTGGATTCACTCCTAATTGAAAAATATTTTGACCTTTTTTCAGAATTTATTTTGATATTTTACCATGTTACTAATAATGACCAAACAGATGTATCTGTTATTATCTCAGGAAGTGTATGTGTCTCATTCAGATCTGAGCTTTAACTTTGCAGAGGTTATCTCTAGCCAGATGAAAGACCAGCATGTCTGACAACACTACTGTTGCTGGCCATGCGGCACCTCTGTTTTTGAAATAAAAAAAATAAAGGATCAAATCAGTCTCCTCAGTGTATTTTTATTTGACTAAACAATTTTATATCATTAAGACAGTCATTTTGATATGCTATGGCAAATCTATGAAAATAATATTTTTATCTCATGAAGGACAGTTTATAGATTTATGTACTAGTATGTGATGTCATAACATTCTGCAGTGGCACTGTTGGGTTAGGAAATGTATGATTTGATTTTGCCTCAGTCTGGAACAGGTCTGCGTTGTTATAGTTTGATTTTGCCATTCGGTAAGGAATGTTGGGGTTCTGTTTAAAATTAGTGTAATGCATGTGCAAACCCTCTATTCTGCTTCACAAACATTAACCAAATTTGCATGGCATTTGGTGACATATCAAAAACTTGTGAAAATTTGAATTGTCATCTTTGTCAGTCTCCATACCACACTAACAAACGATACTAGACAAATTCATATTTTATTAGTAAATAAGGGTTTGGGGAGTGGTTTACAGTCTACCACGTGATCTGATTATGCAAGGGCGTATGGGACGTCAACCCTGAGTCGATTCGTCCGATCTGACGTAAGCGGGAGGCGTAGTCCGCGATCGCTGCTCGTGTCACTTTGGTTCAGTTCGTGAAATTACATTTTTATTTGAGATTCACTGCTGCCCCTTAGCTTAACCCACCACCCCTTTGTCATTTGTAACCAAGAGTTTTATTTGAAGTTGCCAAGATGATAAAGAATGGACACCACGCCACCGACGACCACCAGAAGGGGGACACCGGGGGCAGTAAGCCGGCTGGGGAAGTGTGCAGCCCGGAGAAGAGAAAGCGCGTCGTCCGCCTGTGGTGTGACGGCTGGTAGGTCTGCTGTCCTGTATGTTCTCTAAAGTCTCTAAAAGTCCTGTACATTTTTTTCAATTCTGCTCACTGTGTGCATATGACAGCGAGCAGTCCTTCATTGAACAAACGTGCTAATGCTAACAAGATAGCCCTATTAGCCGTGGTTTTGACAGGACTATAAATCCCTCAGTCCGAGCAGGTAAATATGAATTATTTCTTAAGTCTGCTATTAATTTTTCAAGACCAAGAGATAGGGCTACTGTTGTCATTGGACTTCCATATCATATCAATTTACCACAGGCGGGTAGTAGTACTAACTCGAGTCACTGTACTTCTACTTAAGTTATTTAAGTAATTTGGAAATAATTCAATAGTTCATTTTTGGCTGCTCTACCGACCTCAGCACATTTTATACATTCACTATATCTCTGAATTTATTGTCGTTTTGTAGTTAAGCATGTGTAATAAATACTTTTAGCCAATTTCTTTTAATTCTACTGTAGCAATACAAAAAATGCTCCTAACATCCAGACACCGACATTTATTTTTTCTTGCAAAGGGTGATCAAAGATGTATTTGGATAAGGATTGAACCCATTTAATTCTCATGTACAAGTAAAAGTAAGTCAGGTCTATATGAGATGTGAGCCACCATACATCCATGTTTACACCCAAGAGTGTTCATTGTAGGCAAAAATTCTTCAGTCTTCATCTGTACATCTGTACTTCATGAGTACACATGAAGACTGAAGAATTTTTGCCTACGATGGACAACTCCTGTACGACTGAGAACCTTCACAAAGAGTGTTCATTGTTTATCCTTTTGCTGCTTACATCATCAGTGACATCAGCTGGAGGCAGGAAGTGAGCAAGAGAAATAAGATTAAACTAAAACTAGCGATTTATAAGTGTAAAACTACAACTAAAAAATGTCATCCCTTTGTTGCTTGAGGTGCAAGAACAAGAGGAGCGACATTTGAGACTGATAGATAGATAGCCTGGAATGTTTACAAACAATGAAAGGGCCTATTTGTCAATGATTTAAAAATATATATGCAGAATAAAATTTTATTCTATTTATTAGGTTAAGCGTTACACAGTACCTTTTAGGTCTACCTTTCCTCTGTGTCAAGCTTTTAAATAATTGAAGTCATGTGGTTGCTCTGGCTGACTGCCCAGCAGTGCCCTGTACTGACTCTTTGCAGAAATATCCAAATGATGTATGTGTGTGTTCTGTAACACAAGCTGAAGCTGTGTGCTATGATGTGCTCCTTGGTTGTGTCTGTTAGTCCGCTGGTGCATGTTTGTCATGGGGCATGTGCTGTTTATAAATAACTGAAATTGTCAGCATGTCATCCAGGAAAATGTCAGTGGGCAATGTTTTGGATGAGCTGCAGCGCACAGCAGCAAGGACAATGGATTCAAAGGCTAGGAAGATGACGAAGGGAAAATGGCTTTGATAAGGCTTTTCTCTTTTTTGTCTGGGTAATTAGTCAGAATCAGAATAGATTTTATTGCCATTGTCATTGAAAGGTTTCACAGACTAGGATTTTTCTTCGGTGTACTCGTGCAACATTAAACAGTAATAACTAGTATAGTAATAATTCATAATTCATCATCAACTATTTTAGTAATCGTTTAATCATTTTCGAGAAATAATTTCTCACTCACACAGTGGCAGAATTGCAATAAAAGTTAATATTTTTGATGAAAACCCTTTCTCTTCAAAGGTAGGGTTATTTTCTTTTTCCACAGATCTGAGGTAAACATGTCCAAATCTAAGGTTGACATGATTTGAAAGTTATTTATGTAGTGCAGCCTTCAGTTGTTTAATCTAAGTCACTGAATTCTAGATGTTCTTAGCTTAGCTTAGTTCTTAGAATGTTATGTTTACATACATACATATGTGTCCAATCACTAAAACCCTTCTATAAACATTATTGTTAACTATTCTCTATTAAAAGGCCCCCAACCAGTGTTTCTTTAGCTTCAGGAAGTTAAACATTTGTAAAAAATGAAAAAAAAAAATAATAATACAATTTCACACGCTTTCCAACAATTAATCGATTACCAAAATAATCGTTAGTTGCAGTCCTACTCAGTATTATTTATCACAGTCTTGATAAAAACATTCAAGGTATATTTTTGAAAACCATAAAAAAAATTAGCTAAAATGTGCAAACATTTTTTTCTATTCTGCTCAGTTTTTAGTTGGTTTCTTGTCTTTGCATATGAAGAGTTCATTTGCAAAAACAGATATCTCCGTTTTGAATTTGTAGCTAAATAATTTCAGATTTGTAGCACTGTGCTCTAAAAAGGACACCAGGAAACGTAAAGTTGAATAAATTTCATCAATAACAAGTCACTTCATATTTCTGATTCACTAAAATTCATGTGGTAATTAAAATCACTGAAAAACCAACGAGAAAAGTACAAGCTTAACTTTATTATTGTCAATGGCACTTATCTGTTTTTGCAAATGAACTCTTCATATACTCCAAACGGCTCTAATAATCTTATCAATGCCGCTGCCCATTAGCTCTCCCAGTGACCTTGTTGTTCATTCTTTGCATTTTGTGCCGCCGTGTGAAGTAATAGTCGAACAATAGGCTTTAGTGTTTGTCGCCAGCAGCGCGATAAACCCAACGTAATTAACTTTGTCCTCATTTCTGACAAAGGTGTCGATGAGTTGCCAATGCCATCCGTCACCTTTTTGGCCGACTTCTTTCTGTCCATCTGGGGTCAATAGTGTTGTTGACACCCTGCATGCACCTCTCTGTGCTGTTGCTCTGTGCATGATCCAATCTGTGGCTAATGGGATGGGAGAGATAATACAGACCTCTGTCACACCTGACTCCACAGGAAACCAAGTGGATTATATACTGTACATCCCCATAAAACAACCACGCTGCATGTTTTTTATTTATTTTTTATGAAGCAACCTTTCTTGTTTGAGAATATTTGGATTGCAATATAAGTAGTAATAGGTTAATGTGTGTTTTTGTCCTTTTTGTGAACAGCTATGACATGGTTCACTACGGTCACTCCAACCAGCTGCGCCAAGCGAAAAACATGGGAGATTACCTCATAGCCGGAGTACACACCGATGGTAAGGGTGTAATGTTTATTTGCTAATTTCAAAGGTTCTTCTAGGTGTAAATGTGTCATACATAAGTACTGCACCTACATTGTATCTACAAGCATTGTTTTAAATATTAAGATATTCTCTTTTGTCTTTAAAGCTGAAATATCAAAGCACAAAGGCCCCCCAGTCTTCACACAAGCGGAGCGGTACAAGATGGTGCGAGCCATAAAGTGGGTCGATGAAATAGTTGAAGGAGCGCCTTATGTGACCACTCTGGAGACTCTGGACAAATACAACTGTGACTACTGTGTGCATGGAGGTAAGTCTTTCATACAATATTTTTTATCAATTTACAGCTGGTTCAGAAAGTGCTTATATTCCTCTGTTATTACTGTCTATTCTGAAATGGCTAGTAAAGTTTCCAGTTATTGAAATGTTCCACAGGTGAACTTAAATTACATTTTAAAAACTGGTGATAGTTTAGACTAGAGCACTGGTTTGCAAAGTGGGTTCTGTCCTGGGGGTCATCGGAGCCACTACAGGGGGGCCTCCAAAGGTTGTCCACAAATCAATCACATTAAAATATATTGTTGTTGATAATAAACTTTATATGAATTTGGTTATATATGGCCCAGGAAAAAATTAAGAGACCTCTTAAATTTTTTCTGAAATCAGCATCTCTACATCAATCAATCAATCAATGAAAGTTTATTTATAAAGCGCTTTACAACAACCACAGTAGACCAAAGTGCTGAACACAAAAATTGAGCACAATAAAAATAAAAAACTAAACATAAAAAGCAATTGAAAAGAGAATCACATGATCAAATATTTACAGCAAAGAGAACCGCAGACTATGTGTCAAAGGCTGTTTTAAACAGGTGAGTCCAAGGGCAACGAGTTCCAGAGTTTGGGACCTGCCACTGAAAAAGCATGATCGCCCCACTGCTTGCAGCACGACCTGGGCACCTCCAGCAGGTGTTGCTGGGCAGAAGGCAGGGCTCTGCTGGGCTGATGAGGGGTCAGAGTCTCACATAAATATGCAGGTGCACGGCCGTGGATGGAGGTGAAGACAAAAACCAGAAGTTTGTATTCAATTCTGAACAAAACCGGGAGCCAGTGCAGGGAGCGGAGGACAGGTGTGATGTGGTCGTGTTTGCGAGAGTTTGTGAGGAGCCGGGCAGCAGCATTTTGAACCAGCTGTAGTCTGTGTATGGAGGCTACATGGTTAATAACATTCTAGTGTCTGTTGAATTCAACACAAGCACAGTAGTTGGCAGTAGTTTACACAATGAAACTAAAATGTTTTACTCAAACACATACAGTACCTGTAGATAGTAAGATCAGAAAAGCTGATCATTTTGCAGTGGTCTCTTAATTTTTTCCAGAGCTGTAGAATCTAATTTACCCTATTGTCACTCGGGTTGGGTACCGTTTAGGTATCGAAAAATAAATTGGTACCGCAAAAATGTTTTATTTATGTTTTTAAACGATTATGTTTTCTTTTAAATTGAATGAATTCTTATCATAGGGGGGCCCTAAGAGATCTTTGGATGTATGAGCGGGCCGCAACACTTTCTGGTTTAGAGCGTATAGGAATTGGTTTTCAGTAATTGTATGGCATGTGAATAGTTCTAAATTGATGTTGTTTATTTCATATTGTAATTTGAACTGTGTAGATGCATCAAACCGATGTGTAAAACGAGAAAGAAAGGAAAGAATCTGAATACCTTTTGAACCCACGTGTTGTCTCCTGTTTGGCAGACGACATCACGCTGACGGTCGATGGTAAGGACACGTATGATGAAGTGAAGCGTGCAGGACGATATAAGGAGTGTAAACGCACTCAGGGGGTCTCTACCACTGACCTGGTGGGACGCATGCTCCTAATGACCAAAGCCCATCACAGTAACATGGTGAGTCCTCTTCCCTCTTCGGCTGGATATGCCATGTTCAGTTAGATGGCTTTGGTCTTAATGTTTGTCTTTTTGGGCTTTACAGAGTAACCCCGACTACCAGCAGCACACCGACAATTTTGGAAAGGTACGGGATATGATTCTTAGAGGACCTATAATGCAAAGCTAACATTTTTGTGGTTTTAACGATATTATAATGTTAGATCCTATCTTTCTCTTCCACACAAATCTATCTTTCTCTTCCACACAAATGCACCACTACTAAAAATGTAAAAATGACTCTCACCTATAAAAACAGAAACTTTATCACCAACAAAACACCACTACTCTGATATACTGTATTATATTGCACAAAGAAATACATGAAGTTTATATTTGTTTAAAGTTCTTACCCAGAGGTGTCCAAACTTTTTTCATTGAAGTGTGTACGACATGGAGGGCCACAGCCCGGTGGCCAGTGCTGCCAAACATTCAACTGGTTTATTTAATAGAGGTGTAAACCTTTCCTCACACCGGTATCTCGTCTGGAAACTTAATGCTCTGTCTCACAATAACATGGGAGTTTTTGAGGTTTTGATTGCGTATAAAATTCGTGCCAATTCAACAAGAAGCTTGTTGAATGAGTCACAGACTAATTCCTAGTCTGTGAAACCTTTCATTGACAATGGCAATAAAATCTATTCTGATTCTGAAAATTGGTCTGAGGGCCACATTTGGGCACCCCTGTTCTAACTCTTTCACAAAACTCGCTCCGGTTGCTGGCACAGATTAGCATGTTTGCCAGCAGCTAACTTTCTTTTTTTGATTTGATGTTTTGTATAAAAATGATTGATTTTGGGATCTTTTGGTCTTGTATTTTTTTTTATCCTAAAAGCTACCACTGCTAAGGCGTTTGTTGTAGTAGTAAATGCCTAAATAAAGCATAATTTTGGACCTTTTAGATAAAACATTAACAATTATTACAAAATGAATAGTCAGTTAATATCTTTTTTGTGTTCTTAGGGTCCCAAAGGTCACAGTCCATGGACAGGCGTCTCCCAGTTCCTTCAGACGTCACAGAAAATAATCCAGTTTGCCTCAGGAAAGGAGCCGCAACCCGGGGACACAATCATCTATGTGGCAGGGGCTTTTGACCTCTTCCGTATCCTTATCAACAAAACACAACATAATAAACATTGCATCATAAACAGTGCTGTCTATCAGCTTTTGCCTTGACGCCGTGTTCCCTTCAGATATCGGCCACGTCGACTTTTTAGAAATGGTTTACAAACAGGCAGAGAAGCCCTACGTCATCGTGGGGCTGCACTTTGACCAGGTATGACGACGATGACGTGCAACATTTTCTCAGTTAATCCTTAAATGTCTTTATTATTTAGGCGGTACAAGATTCTTCTTGCAAGATATCATGTTTCTGTGGGGTCCTATTACTGTACATAAAACCTGATAACCCAAAAGCTCAGACTTCTGTAGCATGTTCTGAAAGACATTCTTAGTTTAGCGGTTCATTTTTGATTCTTCTCTTAAATGTTGACCTGAGTCTGTATCTGTAAGTCTAAATGTATGACAAATTCATTAGACTATAATTTATTATGATTATATATGGTATGGTTTATATGGTATTATTATGAGTATATGAGTCATGCAGGATTACATGTCGACCAATGAGACGAGCTTTCCTGTTACTGGGACCAAGGAGGGGATTTCTGGTCCAATCAGGAGGGGATGAATCTAATCCTAATTGCAATCCTTGTCAGAAAAAGTACATTCCTTGTTAGAGTGCCTATGAGGTTTATATATGTATACTTTTTTTTTCACATGTAAAACTGGAGTATAAGTGAATTTCTATTGCAATCTTGTGCAAACCCTCACACTGATTCCAAGCAGACATTTACAAAAGTGTCAATATACAAAATAACTGTAAATTACCCAATCAAACACCTCCTGACCTTTTTTGTGATTGATAATATTCCAACAACAATTCAGTCATTTTTCTAACATGTAAACTGTGTGTATATAACTTTTTTTCAACACGTATATCCTTCTTCACACATCACTTAAACTTCTGTGCCGTTCCACAAGTCACACATGAACCGTCTCTTACTTGCTGAGTCAGACTTTAGTTCATAGCATCAACTTCAAATGCAAACGAACGCGTCCTCTCACTGTTATGTTTTTTCCTCTCTTGTCAGGAAGTGAACCGGTACAAGGGCAAAAACTACCCGATCATGAACGTTCACGAGCGGACGCTGAGCGTGCTGGCCTGTCGGGTGAGTTCAAACACAAGCTCACAGTGGGACGTTTCTGCGCTGGGAACTTGGCTCGGTGCTGTATCAGTCTGCAACAAGGAGCCGCTGTGCCCCATGCGACTGTTCCAGATTCAAGGACATTATAGACGCGTGTTATACAATAGGAAAGCCACAGCATTCATTGATGTTCATGTGTCAGTAGTTGTAAATTGTTTTGCTCTTTGATTCTAGTATGTGTCAGAGGTGGTGATTGGAGCCCCTTACGCAGTGGGTAAAGACTTGCTGGATCATTTCAAGGTGAGCTGAAACTTTGTTTTATGAAAGAACATAAAGAAGTAAATATTTACTGTATTCTGTCCTTTTGGGGTAACTTCATCCAAACTTGAGATAAAGTAAGACACATTTCACAGATTGCACTCTTGCCTCATATCAAGGCAAGAGTGCAATCTGGGAACATTTTGACTCGAAATAGAACCTTCACCATTGCAAATTGACAGGCAAATGAATGAATAACAGTTAGAACTTGGACCCACTTGCTGCTGTTGCTGTGATGAAATGCTATGTTGTAACATCACACCATAGCTGTCAAATCTCCTGTTTTGGACAGGAAACTACAGTTTTTTTACCCCCCTTTCCCACTGTCCTCCCGTATTAGTATTTTCCCGTAAATGCTCCGTATTATAAGCGCCTCCACTTCCTTTACGCTCGTCAGGCGCTGCTTCGAGGGGCACCTCATTGATGAGTGACTGAATGTGCACAGTATTTGCACTGCTGTTATTTTAATGTACTGTACGAAAACAGACTTTTAATTCAATGAGAACGACGAAGTTTGTTACAGACGTTTGTGTCAGTGCGGCCATTGATTAACAGACATAATGTAATATATTCATGACAAAACAACAACACCTTTGAAGCCTGTAGTGCTCTTTGAGAGACACAGAGGGAAGTGAAGGAGGTGTTTGGAGAGCAGGGGCGGAGCAGGAAAACTCACTCACCTAATTGTAGTTTGTAAGAGGTTGAAAAGGGGGTATTTTATTCTATCTTAAAATATAAGGGGTATTGGAGCTTGGTTGCGGTGGTGGGATGGCTGACAGCGAGCGCAGGTTAATTTATTTTATTTTATTCCCTTATTTTCAGATCCAAAACTAAATATATCACACGCAATTTTGTATTACAAGTTTAATAGTATAATTGAAAGCCTCTGCCTTAATTTTGCTGTAAAGTAAAGTAAGTAATTCAAAATAATTGTATTTTTTCTAAAGTTCCTCCCTTTGTTGATATCCACAACAGTCCTACGAGTCCTGCAGGATTACGTGTGGACCAATAAGACAAGCTTCCCTGTGCACTGGGACTGAGGAGGGGATGACTTTTTAAATCTCTCTTTGTCTCCCTCCTCATTTTGCAAACTTACAGACTGTCACTTGAAGCCTGGAGTATTGTGGGTCAATCTTAGCCTCGTGAGGAGGTGCTGAGATTTCAAGAGTATGGTCAATAATTAATTTATGCTGAAAATTACCTACTGAGCTAACTCCGGCATATTTACATTGATGCTCTCGGTTGACATGTTGATTAATATGCATTGTCCTAATTCAAATAAATAAATATGAACAATGACAATAACTGCGACAATACCTTTATGTAGCAGTCTTCTTGGAAGGGCCTTTTTAGACTTGCCTTTTCTGCCCTCTTGTGGACTTAAGTTGTCATTGCATATTTAACTGAACAACTATTACTGCACAGATGTTACAATATGTTATAACTTACTTAAAATATTGAATAAAACGTATCAAGGATGACACTAAATGAAGTCTCTTTCTTGTGCAGGTGGACTTGGTGTGTCACGGAAAGACAGAAGTGTTTCCAGACAAAGATGAATCAGACCCTTATGCTGTGAGTTTCACTTACAACCAACAAACTTATTTACTCTGCTAACATTTTATTCATGAAACTATATCTGTTAAGCTCTGGATGTAATAATTTGGAGTCATATTTGCCAAACTTGGTTTGTTTTTCTGCAGGAGCCAAAGAGGAGAGGCATCTTCAGGACGATCGACAGTGGAAATAATCTCACCACTGACGACATCGTCCAGAGAATCATTGAAAACAGGTAGAACTTGACTATGATGAGTTTGTTCAAGACCACTGCCAATGTTTTTACACAAATGCATATGGAAAGAAGCTCGGGCTGCTCTCACAGCTGGTGGTATTTTGTCCACAGGCTGCAATATGAAGCCAGAAACAAGAAGAAGGAGGCCAAGGAGATGGCTGTGATTGAGGCGATGAAGAAGAGGGAGGCTCAGGAGCAGAGTACGGCCACGACACAAGCTGCGCATTAGTGATGTCATACCTCTGACCCTATTCGAACCCTGGTACTCTTAGCTTTATTTGGGACAAACCTGGGGGGATATGTTGTCCCAAACTGGGCATGAATGTATGAGTGGGTCAGTCCATTACTTGGATATGCACCTCTAAGTTAGCGTCTCTGTAGCCCGTATGTAAATTAAATACTCCATATTGTACTGGATTTTAAATTTTTTAACAATGTTTTAACTCTATTAACTCACTATTATTTTAATGAAATCACAATAAGTGTTATTTTTAAATTTAAAATAATATGTTTTAAAGCCACACTGCGTAACATTTCATCTGGTTTATAACCGGTTTATAAATGAGAAACCTGTAAATACATGTATCTTTGTTCTCTCCTCTCCTTCAATGGCATACTGGGTAATGGTGTGGGTCTGGACGTTTCCTGGTGGGCTGCAGCACTTTTGGGTCAGCAGAAAAACATGAATTAATAACTGACTCTTGCAGTAGTGCTGTTATATCTCTATCAGCCCTTTCCAAGTAGCTCGCCAAAGGCTTTCTCCATTTGTACATACACTTGATGAGTAAAATTTTAGATGCATATTTTTTTGTTCTGATCAAAACATCTTCAATATGAATGTGAAAATGACCGTGAATATAGCAAAGTATAAGGCGGAAACTATAGTAATTTTCTTTTATTGTGTTGAATTATCAATTTTGACAATACCTAATGCCTAATGTGTGTTTCTTGGAAGCATAAGTAGCTTATGGTGTAAAAAGGTTGGAGACCCCTGCTCTGTAGGCTTTAGCCAGGCTGCAGCAGGAGGCTGAGCTGCTGTTTGAGGCATAGACAAAGTCACACAAATGTTTTGTTTCATGTAAATCTGTCAAACAATGACTGTGAGGTAATGAGGTATTTAAATAAGAAATACCTTTCACACCAAGCTTTCATTTATTGTAATCAGGAGATGATAATGATAATAATAATAATACTTTTATATAGTGCTTTTCTGGACACTCAAAGACGCTTGGTATTATTCATCCAGTCCGTACTTGCTGATGGTAAGCTACTATTGCATCTACAGCTGCCCAGGGGTAGACTGATGGAAGCGAGGCTGCCAATCTGCACCACCTCCGACCAACACCAACACTCACACTACATTCACACTGTGACAAATCAACATGTAACCTGGAATGTTCCGCAGTCTGGCTTTAACTACCCCTAACTTATTGACATAAAGCTAATAGTTTTTTTTAAATTGATATACTTAAGCTCTCATTTCTGTTCAGGTAGCTACGTAATCACTGTGGATGAATGTGCGCTGTTTCTTAAATAAGTATCACCGCGGAAGACGCCGGTGAACTTGGTATTCTGCTTTTTACTGTGGTCTAATCTTTCTGAATTTGCACCAGGAGAGCGTGTGTATGTTAGAGGGAGAGAATGGTGAGTGAATGCTTTTGCGAATGACAGTAGTGCCTAATTCCTGAAGCGCTAACTTGTGGGCTGTGGGGCGTGAGGACTGTTGTGTCATGTTATTGGGATGTACAGGTGCAATACAGGCATGCCCACTTCAAAACCCGCTCTGGCTTTGGGAGTATCAAACATGTATGTACAACAGTTTAAAGGCATGGCATTGTTA
>OMNZ01008783.1:0-10906 GCA_900303255.1 Lesueurigobius sanzi | reverse complement strand
TATGAATTAATTAATTAATTCCCCCCCCCATTCACCTGCAGTGTCTCGCCTTAAACCACCAGCACTTTGGAAACCCATGCGTCCGTTATCATGCGAGTCCGAAAGCGTCCGTCTTGTGTGCACGTCTAATCGAAAGAGCGGACAAGCCAGGCGTTAAACATCTTAAATCTTGTGCTTTTCGGTCCTGTGAAATGCCCATTAAATATTTAGCAGCTCTGTGCTCACGCTTTGCTCTCCCGCATCAGCGAAGGGCAGTTTGCCGGCTAAAGTCTTCTGCACACAATCAAACACACTGAAGCCAAAGTCGTGCCCGGGCCCCGCAACGACAGGCTCAAGGGCGTTTAGGATGAGACCATCAGGAGTCTATAGGCTCATACTAGGACTGGGCCTTTGTTCCACCTGTAGCTACACGCCTGGCAGTATTGTGTGCCTAATGTGCAAACACTGCAGGTGGATAGTGCACAAATATTTACAGATATCAATTTGCTTTTGCTGTACTGTATTATATATCCTTGCAGACTTTCAGGGCTGTCATCTCCCACAAAGGAAATGACCATATTTGGATTGCCGAGTCTTATCGTTGAGATTCTGTGCATCACAAGGAGAGCAGTGATTTTGTACAGATTTCAGACAAAATCCAAAGTTTAAGTTGAGAAAGGTTTGGTCTTGGGGTGACCAGATCAAAACCACGCAACATGCAAAAACACGACTACTTTGACTTGTAGAACTATGTGAACTATAAATAGTAAGTAAGTAAGTAAGTAAGTAAACTTTATTTATATAGCACCTTTCACAGACAAAGGCCACAAAGTGCTTCACTACATATACAAAAATACAAATATAAAAAGACAGAATAAGAAGGCCAAGACAACATAAAATCAAAAACAGCCCAAAAGGAAACTAAGCAAAAGCTTGGGCAAAAAGAAAAGTCTAAAGATCGCTTTTAAAAGTCTCAACAGAATCAATGGATCGCAGAGAGAGCGGAAAATCATTCCAAAGCCTGGGAGCAACAGCCTGGAAGGATCGGTCTCCTCTGGTCCGAAAACGAGTGTGTGGAACCATCAGCAGATTCTGGTCCACAGACCTCAGAGCCCTCGCAGGGGTTTAAGCTGTAGATCTGTAGATGAGCTGTAGATTCAAATAAGGCTTTAAGCTGTAGATCTCTTCATTTTCTCAGTCCAGAAATGCTGCAGGAGTCCAAAAAACTAACTCACTTCAGAAAGGAAAAAGAACACAAAGGAGCAATTTGTTAACAAATCCCAGACGATCATTCATGGACCTGGACGTCTCTTTTGCTCGCTCCAAAGAAAATTCCTATTCTGTGAAACCTTCATTGACAACGGCAATAAACTCTATTCTGATTCTGTTCTGATCTCTTTTCTTGTGGATGTCGGATTTCACGCTTCACGTCAAATTCCCCACCATGAGCAACAGAGAATTTAATTTGACATAACTCACAAAAAAGAATCTCCCTGCACTGCTTTCACCCACGAATATACTCGTGCCCAATCTCGGTTGTAGGAGCACCTGCGTTTTCTTAGCAGATTTTTCCTCTGCTTTTTCCTCTCATTTCTTTAGTTACCGACCGGTTTGCGTCTTTGTTTGGGGAGCACTAAAACAAATGTTCTGCGGGACACATCCTCAATTTGGCTGATGCAGGATCTGAGTTGAAACCCTATTTGGTCTGTTTCTAAATTTGACATCAGAACACAGATGTTAAGAGAGAAAACTAGCTAAAAAGTCTCAAAATTGAGCACAGGATGAAAATGTCTGTTTCTTCTTCACCAAGTCTCGCCTGAACTGCTGGAATTTAATTAAACTCGCACTTTGGATGGTCGGAAAAGAAATGCGACTTGATCATTCAGCCCCATCTCCTCGGTTCCTCTCTCCATCTTCTTCTGTGAAATCCTAAACACTGTGTTCTGGTCTTCCATCTGGTGTTCCGATCCCGTTCCCCTCCAGTCTTTTCCAAAATGTGCGAGTGTACTGTGCGTCTCTAGCCTGGGTGTTATTTTGGGGACAATGGGGAGGGAAGTACGCAGGAACACCCCCAGCATATGCATTGGCAGGTTTCAGCTCGAACCAAACAATGCACAGTCAGGACATTTGCATTTTTCCAATTGTTGAGTTAAGCTGAAGAAGAAATTCAACCAGGAAGACTGCATTTCCTTATCTGCTACCTGCCGGCCAATCACAGCTGTGTTAATGGATGCTCAAAGGAAAGACCCACATGGTGACGACGAAAGGGTAGCTGGTTTCTAAAAGAGTAAAAACTACAACAGTTTTTTAAATTGTTAATTGTGGTCCACACTAAGTCTTTACTTTTCTCACATTCCAAGTCTTCACAAAATGTTTCACGTCTTTCAGAGAGCATCGTTGAGCTTCACAGTTGCGGCAAAGCTAACAACAATAACTAGCCTGTTAGTTCATGGTCAATAGAACTGCTTCAGAATTTCAGACACAAATACTGAATCTGCTTTTTCCCTGCAAAAGTAAAAGACTAACAAATTTGATTTTAATTTAAGTAATTTTCACTTGCCAAATGAAATATGTATAGATCTTCCTGAAGTATTGTTTCACAGGAGCATTTTTCCACTAATCTACTCAAAACAAGAGCAGATATAGTTATTTAAAGACAATTGCACATTATGTCTAGCTTACGTCTTGCAGATAAAGAGGGTCAAAGCAAATTTTGGTTTCCAAAGTGGGATCCTGTGTCCCCTAGGGGTTCTCAGACTCACTGCAAGGGGCCTCCAAAGGTTGTCCACAGACCAATCACTTAATAATAATTTAAGAGAAAAACAAAGAACAAAGGCACTCCTTCCACACTACAATTCTCTATTTGCATTTTCGAAAAAGCCTAATACATAAAATCTTTTAAAACATGTTGCTGGTTTCTTTCACGCAACAAAGCCTTTCTCAAGTTGATGTTACAGTTCGCTTTACATGAATTTGGTTTTTATATAATCTAATTTAGCCTATTTTCACTGTTACCTTGTGAGGAAAACCACTGCATTTAGTTTAAAAATGAGCGACTTCTTATCTTTGGGGTTGAAGTGAAATGGATGCATAAGGGGGGCTCGACTCTCAAGTTTGGAAATAGTTGCGCTACTAGAAACAAAAACAAAAAATCAGAGAACGTAGAAGATAGAAGGGCACTTGTTCTTTCAAGAAGAGACACCATGAAGTTTATAGTAAGCATGCAAAGATGAACAATATGGCGCCAAGGTCTAAGCATTTGTCCTCGAAGTGGAGAAAGTGGCAAGTTCGAGTCAATTCTCTGCAAAATGAACACATGGCTAGTTTTCTGTGGCCAGAAAGGGACACAGCGTAATACATTTCCCCCTTCTCTGCATGCTGCTCATGCAACAAAACCAAATCAACTATATTCCCCCCCAGTAGATAAAAAGTGCGACACATTCCCTTAGCTGTGTTGACCTTCTGTCTTCTCCACTGTGTCCTTCTGCATGTCTGTGCTCATTATGTAAGCGTGTGGGGAGACCGACAGCGGCAGCAGCAGACAGGCAGGGCTGAGAAGAGTCGAGCCTGACAGCTGCGCGATGGATGGGGCTCCACTGCAGTCTGGGGACCACACGGCGAGCGGAGGATAGAGGGAACGAGAGCTACGGGCTGCGGGTGAAGGCGTGGAGCTAGGCCCGGGCAACAGGCTGAGGCGATGAAGAAAGATGGAGGAGAACAGAGGAACAGCGGCGCATGTCACCTGAGCTCAAAACGTGGCAAATGCCGGGCTCTCGCTTGGAGCTAGCTGTATCTATTAAACATTATTAAACCAAGCGCGTTCAATCCATTTTTATTTTCAGTCGATTCAGGCTTGATTCAACAAGTCTACACATTTTCGGCAAGCCCTAAACCGAGCCCAGGAAGCCCTGATCCACACTCCCACAGGAAACTGAAATGGCCGTCTTTGGAGTAATGGGTGATGTAACTTGTTTTGAAATCCAGTTTGCACTTTAGGTTGCATCCAGACCAAGGAAAAACATTGAGCCACAGCAGTAAACGTGTGCTACATGGATCCAATGGTGCTGTGATACTGAAATGAATGAATGAATACTGTGCCAGGCCTGTGTGTGGCGCTGTCATGCTAACGCTGAAAGCTTTCCAAAATGGAACAAGACAGTACACGCGGTTTATAGATGGATTCTCTTTTAACAAATCGATCTATTAGGTTTAATTTGGCATCAATATACAACAACATCCTTCGACAGAAACCTACGCAATGTCATGCTAACAAAGCTAGTCCATTGAACAAAGCAGGGCCATAGATGCTGTGAACAGCCTTAGAACAAAGCCCAAGGGTAGGTCAATAGGAAGGCAACAGGCACTAATTAGGTGTGAATATGCCTAGGCGGTTTTCCAACCTTTGGAACCAAGAGAGGTGGGACTTAAAGGTTAACTCCTCCTACTGGCTTCTCCTTAAAGACCCACAAGCGTGTCAAATCCAGCTCATTCGCTGACGAAGGGCTTTGGACAAAGATCGAAACGTCCTACACTTTAACTACAGAGTACAGATGAAGACACTCTTCCTAATTTAGTTCATTTTTTGGCCTTGATTTGATTCTGATTCAGTGTTTTTGGAGTCTTCTTTTGACACAATCTGCTGTAAAAGATATTACATGTGGCTGAATTGAATGGAACGGTTTATCCATGTATCGCAATAATATCGTTATCGCGATCTTGCATGCCCGTATCGCATATCACAAGTTTTTTCAATATCGTGCAGCCCTACCCGGCCCTGTGCTTGTCTTCATGTGGACAGGGCCCAAGTTCCTAATATCTTTATCATCTTGAAAGAGGATGGATGGCTATATACAGTAGATATATGATCCATTACATCATTCGTCATAAGATCACTGAATAAGGTCCATGAAAGATAATTGTTCAGCACAGATATGACTTAAATGTTCATCCATCCAATCCCATCCAAGGTTTAAGCTCCACTCTGATGCAGACCCAGAATGAGCATGTCATCAGTACAACAGGCAGTGCTTTCTGAACAAGTTGATGGAACAGAGATGCAACATTCACTGCCAGGTTGGATTACCTTAAAGTTTCCCAAAAGTGAGGCATCCAAAGCAGACAGCTCCCATGCCACAGAAACACATCTCCATTAGACTACTTCCAAAAACACGAGTAAACACAGAGCAACCCGCTACAACCCACCAGCGCACTCATGCTCCGCACGCGTGCTTCGGAGAAATATTTCAAACAGATAAAATAAAATGTGATGCAAGGCGGATGTACTGCATATCAACTAGAGCTAAGGGCCTGAATCTATTAAAAGGCTCATTCAAATGTCAGATTCATCTCCAAAGGGAGAGGGAAGCGAAAACAAACATTGACAATCGGCACGTTTCAAAAATCCTGTAATATTTCAGGTTCAAAACTGCTTCTCACACCAAAAGCTTTGGAGCACTGGAGTGGAGAGAGTTTAATGTGTGCATACATATATAATATAAACATTGATTTTATATAGTGCTTTTCTGGACACTGAAAAATATAGCACACATGCATATGCAACGTGATGCATACATCTGTGTTTATTCAATTCCTGGTATTAGCATTAGCATCAGTATTAGCTTTTTAAATTTAGTTTATTATCCTATTCTGGTATTATTACTACTGTTTGCAAACCTTTTTTTCTTCTGATGGCACTTTCCCTGACTTTTTGCACCCCCTTGTGAGATCCTGTCCTAAGAGCTGTTGCAACAAGTAAATTTCACAATTATGAGATCAATAAATAAATAAATAATATCTTATCTTCTTTTCTTGTTGGAGTACCCTCTGCATTTAGTAATGGACATTATCTGTCTAAAATGGAAAGTACAAGCATAAATGTTTCGCTAAGGGCATGCTAACAATCAATGGGAACATGATGAACACACATCAGCCATCAGCACGGTGAACATATACCAGTGTTTAACTGCATTCTGACTGGCCACAACCGTGCCAGAACCACGCCCATTTTGCCAGCTACCCTGATACTAACATGATGTGAACCAACACTAATGTGACATGAACATCTGCTGGTCTCCGATTTGTCATAGGAGAGAGAATACAGCCCTCGCACAATATTTCACAACATCATACTGTGGCTAGCCTGGCCTTAGCCATCCGTAAACTCTGGTCAATTATCCAGATTTCCCTACATGTTACGTCTGGGGAGGGGGGTGTTGTGGGTGATGTCAAGCATGCAGGGAATGATAATTGACCAGAGTTTACGGATGGCTAAGGCCAGGCTAGCGATTGGGTGATATCAGATCCAATAGTTTCAAACTTTAAAAAGGAGTTCACTCCTCCCACCTGAAAACGGAGTTCAATTGTGAAGATCCAGACCCTCTGTATGAAATGAGTGTAAGGGTATGGTAAGACCAGGCTATACTGCGGCTGTAAAGTGTGATTTTGTCGATCGATGGCACTAGCCACTGTTAGCACAACTCTAGCTGCTGTTAGCATAACATTAGCCCAGAGCTTATCTTCATAGTTCGTCTTTTAGCAGCTTCCTTTCTCTAGTTTTTATCATGGCACAGAATCATTTCATAAAGTCCTTCAAGAGGCAGTATTTGTGAAGGCACGCCCTGGATCCTAGACTGTATGTATTTGAGCATAGGACAACGCTGTATGGGTTTGGTGATATACCACCCAACCAGAGGTACGGGGACTCCTGGGGGTACGCCAGAGCTTAGCAGGGGGTACTTGGAATCATTTCAGATAAAAAATAAATTGTATTTTAATTTTTATGTTGAAAGAAAAGCTATTTTTAAAAAGAATAACTCTGTATAGAGTGAGAACTTTCTCACTAATCAGCAAAACCCTCATAGCAGGGAGTATAAATGAATGGCCCAAAGGGTACGCAAGAGAATAGACCACTGATGTACAGTATGGATTTTTCATATTTAGTGGACCGTTTTATGTGCCACCAACAAAAGCAACAAAATCCAGGAAATACAGATCTGAGCGTTTGATTACTCAAAGCTGTGAAACTGAAATATTACTCCAGTTATGTTTTTGAAGGAGATCTAAAAAGGTGTCCCCTTTAGATGAATATGGGCCCTTTAAATTTGAAGCAAATGCAAGCACGGAGGAAAATATTTATGTGCAAAAACCAGATGGCCCTATTTCGCTTATAAAGTTAGTAAGTAGAACATTTGGAAGAGAGTTGTTAAAACAATAAGGTCAAAGGACTGTTTTAGCCTCGAGCCAACTGGGAACATTGTGAATGATGTGTTATTCATTCAGTTTTTCAATTTGTTGACCGTCTAATAGGTCAAAGTCACTGTAGCTTCTCAAATAAATTGTGCCAGCAAATGTGCAGAAAGTAAATAGTCTTTGTTGTTTGTCAGAAAGCAGCAGAGGAGAAACAAAGAGCACTGACATTGCAAATCAGTGACTCGTGCTCAGACTTCTTAGAAATATGAAAGTTTGCATCTTTGAACTGAAAAGTCGATATCTGTTTTCTGCTAAAAGGTAAAAAAAAAAAATGCAATTGTCCTGTCAGTAACAAAGTCGGATGGTTTCTGGACAATGAACTGTAAAGGAAGAAAAGTATTGTTGCAATGAAGTGTCAGGATTAACTGATGGCCTCAAAAATGCAACTATAGGAAACCAATCTTTAGATTTTCAGGGTTTATTTAACTTTATAAAAGCTAAATTATATCTATATATATATTATTTTATAAACACGTTTGAACTTTATTTAGACTTCACATATTTACAACTTCTCATGTACAGTGAACTTTACTAGGCCTTGAAGTAACCTGGCAAGACCCAGGTTGATAATGTGTTGCACTCAGAGTTCAGTTCTCCACATAGCACCCATCAAATCCATTTGGGGAAAGTAGGTACATTCAGGCGAATACTTCGAGCTAATTGGGAAAAGTGCCACCGTAAGCGTTAGGATGATTTGATGGCAGTGCTATGTTTTATTCTGCCTCGGCTCGGCACTTGTTGGATTCGTAGCACGTGGATTTCCCGCCCAAAACCATAAAACTGCCATGTGATTGGCCCAAACCACTGCTGGTTCGGTTTCGAGCGATAAAGCGGGAGCAGAGATGGATTCTCGTGTGTTTATGAACTCACCAAGAGAATTCAGGTCAAGGTTATAGCCCTTCCACATCATTTTCAAGAATTACAAGCATACACGTGTAGAAAGAGTAGTGTTCATTATTTTTAATTGGTTGCAAGCTTAGTTAAATCATGAATCATACTTTTATTGATTTTTGTTGGTATCTTTGCCCTTTCATACAGCCTAACATTACCATATTTTCCGGACTACAAGTCACACTTTTTCTCATAGTTTGGCTGGTACTGCGACTTATACTCAGGTGCGACTTATATATTAAAATATATTATTTCACATGTTTGGTATTTTCACACTGATTCTGTTCTTTATGCTGCTATAGTTATCTGACTAATTCTTAATATGGTACGTTAACCTATTCAGTTACCACCAAATCCATCACCCCCACCATCTCCACCATCACAAACCGCCTCACAGACATAAAAACCTGGATGGACAATCATTTTCTTAAACTCAACAGCAATAAAACAGAACTCTTCATCACCGGACCCAAATCCCTCCTACCCTCTGTTCAAAACTTCACCCTCCTCATTGATGGTCATAACGTCAGCCCCTCCCCCTCCGTTCGCAACCTTGGCGTCATAATGGACCCCACCCTCTCATACCGGACACACATCAACCATAATCGCCAAGACATCCTCCTTCCACCTCCGCAACATCGCCCCTCCCTCTCCACTGACCGCAGCTGAAATACCCATCCACGCATTCATCACCTCCAGACTCGATTACTGCAACAGCCCTCTCTATGGACTTCCCACCACTCATCTCCAAAAACTGCAATACACCCAGAACTGTGCTGCCCGCCTCCTCGCTCACACCCGGTCCGGGGAACACATCGCCCCCATTCTCCAACAGCTCCACTGGCTCCCCGTCCAACACCGGATTCATTACACGCTCCTCCTCCTCACCTACAAGTCCCTCCATAACCTGGCCCCTCCATACCTCAACGACCTCCTGCAGCCCCACTGTCCCACTTCCCATTTCATCAGTGGATTGAGCCCATGATGGAGATTAATCGATTAATTATAACCACCCCATTAAATAAAAGATACGCTGCCTGCCTAAACACAGGCAAAAGTATATAGTACTAGGGCTGTCATTAACGATTATTTAGGTAATCGATTTATCGGCCGATTATTTTTTTACGATTAATCGGTTGGCGCAAAAAGGTGCCTGGAAAGTGTAATTGTTAAAAGCTTTTTGCTCATGAAGCTAAAGTGACACCGTTTGAGGACGTCTTGATGGAGTAAAGTTAAAGGTAGTGTTTGTAGGATGCTCTTTGTACAAGTTCCATATGTCATTCCTCATTTGAAAGCTAAGAACCTCTAAAATTCACTCTGGGATTGTAAAAGTGAGAGCGAGAGAGTCCTCTTTCTGCTCGGATTAGATTATGATCCAAGATTTCGAACAATCAGAGCAAAAATATTTGCAAAAAAAACTTCTAGATGTAATTCTTACTGTCTGAGTCTGTGTATCCCAGAAATGATTAATCGATTACTAAAATAGTTGACAACTATTTCAATAATCGATTAGTTGACGATTAATCGATTAGTTGTTTCAGCCCTATATAGTACAAACCATTTTGGCCAATTGGATGTTTAACCGTTGATGCAATCGCAGGAAGGGCCCATCTTCTTGCAATTATATCAATGTAGTTGTCAAGAGCCCATTTGACGTCGACGGGGAGATCCAGGTTCCCCCTTGCTATTTTGGCTTGTGTTTCCGATGACTGCGCCTACAGCTGGCATTACTAACCTCTCGCCGACGGGTCATTTTCTGCCCTCGACTTGTGATCGTCGATGTCGAGGAGTGTAAAGCCGCGGGACGTCTCATTCGCAGCGCGGCCAAGGCAATCCTGGCACGGAGCGGAGCCAACGCCACGCTGCGTCCAGGAGGCTTATACCGAGCTTTTTTTCCCCAGCCATTCTGACGACCCAAAGTGTGGCGATGCGCGTGCAGCCGCAATCTAACAAACAGGTCAGAGTGTGGGAGCGCGCCCGCACACAGGAGTCATCATGTAATCATGGCCAACTCATCGACCACCAGCCTGTGCCAATATGGCGGCCGAACAGTGCCCAGAACGGAGCAAGGGGGGAGAGGAAGGCGGCGGAGGGGAAATTCAGGATGAAGAGGGAAGAAATGGAATCAGGGCAAGTCAAAAAGCAAGGCAGGGTCCAAAATTAAATGTGGCGTGTCAGAATTGGAGCAGGGGACTTTAAACTACGAGACGTCCGCCTCCATTCCACATGTCCAAAGTTAGGAGTTCACGAGTTTAAATGAGTCAAATCTGCTCTGGTCTCTGCACTGCAAAAAGTCCACTTAAAAAAATAAGAAAAAAATAATACTAAAATAAGAAAAATAATACATAAAACAAGCAAGAAAATTTTACTTGGTAAGATTTTCAAAAATAAGAAAATAATACTAGCCCCATATCACCCTCAGCAATCTTGAAACTAGCATTTTTAGACTAAAAACAAGCAATGTTATCTTTTATCAAGCAGTAACATTTAGAACTATTTTCTTAAAACAAAGAAATATTCACTTATTTTTGGTCTTGATGACTAAAATAAGAAAAAATGGCTTAGTAAATATAACTTGAAATTGGAACAGCAGATCTAAATACAAGCATAGAGTTGGGTCTGTTTTGGTTTGATACTTATATTTTTCCTTTTATCTTAATACTAGATCATGTAAAATCTTTAAACAAGAAATTATATCTTGTGAAATTCCAGTTCAGGTACTTTAACTTTGGGTCAATCATCTTAAAATGTGTAAAATACTTATTTTAAGCCCCACAGTACTTGAAAC
>OMNZ01008746.1:1101-12337 GCA_900303255.1 Lesueurigobius sanzi | reverse complement strand
GGTCTAAACCAGGACGAAACCAGGACCGAACCAGGTCTAAACCAGGACTGAACCAGGACCGAACCAGGTCTAAACCAGGACTGAACCAGGTCTAAACCAGGACCGAACCAGGACTGAACCAGGTCTAAACCAGGACTGAACCAGGACTAAACCAGGACTGAACCAGGTCTAAACTAAACCAGGACTGAATCAGGTCTAAACTAAACCAGGACTGAATCAGGCCTAAACCAGGACTGAACCAGGTCTAAACTAAACCAGGACTGAACCAGGTCTAAACTAAACCAGGACTGAATCAGGTCTAAACCAGGACTGAACCAGGTCTAAACCAGGACTGAACCAGGACTGAACCAGGTCTAAACTAAACCAGGACTAAACCAGGACTGAACCAGGTCTAAACCAGGCCTAAACTAGGTCTAAACCAGGACTGAATCAGGTCTAAACCAGGACTAAACCAGGTCTGTCAGCACACAGGTAGATGTAATTTCCTGCTGAGCATTGCTGCTTGTCGCTCCTCTTCCGGGGCCCATGGGTCAGCTGCAGGGTCATCAGCCAGGAACCACCATTCACCAACGTTTCGCCCCTTTAATCCTGGAACGTCTCCTGGTTATTTCGATGACTATTTTAGTAATCGATTAATCGTTTTCTTGACAGAATTGTCTCATTTGAGCCTGAAAATAAATGAAAGTTGGTATTTTTTATGAAAACCCTGTCTCTGTAAAGGCAGGGTAAATGTTTTTCCACAGCTCATGTCACAAATGTAATATACTACATGGTGTGAAAGTTATTAATGTTTAACATGTATTATTTTGGTTCTCAGGCACAAACAAATCAATGTATGTTTGAAATGTTTCTTCTTTAGGGGCAAACTAATGAGAAATTAAGAATAAATGGTGTTATCAGAAATGTGGTTCTCCTTTCAAAATGTGCTCTAAAGACATGAAATTTAGTTTTTTAATACAAGTAAAATACTTTATTACTCGATTAATCAATGCAAATAATCGATAGATTAACCGATTACTAAAATAATCGTTAGTTGCAGTCAGGTACAAAGCAATGCACTCCCCTATCATTGACCCTGTAATATGTTTTCCGAACATAATAGGTGTATGCTACACTTACAAAATGCATAAAATGAAATGAATTATATGAAAGATAAAAACAGCCCATTACAGATTTGTTAAGACCCAAAATGAAGGAAAGAAATGAACCCAATAGCGAAACCACTGCTTTGGACACCACTCCGTTTGCCATGTTGATAATGTATAGCTGTTTTGAGCTGCTTCAAACGAATGGCGTGCTGAATAATCAGGAGTCGGGATGTTTCCCAGTGGGTCGCAGCACTTTGCGGGCCGCGGCACAAGGTGACCCATGTGTCTCTGCAGTCTGTACGTGCATCAGGCCCAGATGATGTTGCAG
This sequence comes from Lesueurigobius sanzi, assembly GCA_900303255.1. Lineage (NCBI taxonomy): Eukaryota > Metazoa > Chordata > Actinopteri > Gobiiformes > Gobiidae > Lesueurigobius > Lesueurigobius sanzi. The sequence goes on along the minus strand of OMNZ01008746.1, from coordinate 10,921 downwards.
CCCATGTGAAAGAGAATGTGACATTAAGGGGATCCGATCCTCCAACCTCTGGCTTAATAACGAGTCTTTTTAATGACGACCGAAAGAGAAGACTGTCAAAGGGCCAGCCTAAATTATGAAATTCCCGGGCCGAAATTAGGTCCCAACACGCCACTGCTCCAAACTACTTTAGAGCCAAAGGCGCCAGACACTGTGTTCAAATGTAAAGTGGAGGAATATTTGCAGCAAAAGAATCAATTTGAGTGGGTCCAAAAGTATTAGATGGAATTGTTGGAATCTAAACAACGTCAAGGTCATTCTGAACATTACTAATCTGGCCCATATCACATACCAATCATGTCCCGTTAGCTATTCATCCATGCGTTATTTAAACTGTCAAGATGTCGGCCAGATTTGTGAGGAGGTCCGGAGGAAAACCGAGGTGCGTGATGGGAAATGGATGTACATGGAGGGTGAGCCTGATGCTGAATGTTAACTCCTTCTCTCTTATCGCTCTCACCCCTATACTTCAGAGCACATCTGCAGATAAGCTTTCTGGAGACACAATTTACCGCTCCAGTGGATCCAAGGGGCAGGAGGACAAGGAGGGACTGAAGAAATGTCTAAATATCTGCTTTTCCAGCACTGGATCTGGGAACCTGTGGGATGCTGCAAACGAATCAAGGAAGCGCGAGTTAAAGGTTCTATCTTTAAAATAATATTGTTCCCTCATGAAAAAAAACACCTCGAGTTGAGTTTTGTTTCATTCCTGTGTGTTTATGCCTGTCTTTTGCAAAGCGTGCACATCTCGATAGCTAGTGTACTGTATATCAAAGTTTTTCTGCATGTTGTACCAACCCAGTCTCCCAGCAAAATGTGAAAGTTCTACAATATGGCACACTCAGAAATGTGGGTATTTTACAATTTCAGCCTTGAAAACGTGACATAAGTTTAAGTTTTCATTGGACTTATTTGAGTCATGTGACTTTGCAGCAGCTTCTGAGGCAACGCAACAAAGATGGCGGACATTCCTTACATTTTTCACATTAAATACAGGATTATAGCTTATTTGTGCACTTTATTCCACATTTTATTACAAATCTAGCGAGAAATGTATTACTCTAATTATTATTTTTAAAGCATTGACATTTCAGAAGGCCTAAATGACGAGTTTGTTCGATGTTCACGCAATGAAATTGTTACATTGTCACAGTTATAAAAATGTATTATTTCTGGTTAATTTAATGAAATTATTTCACATTTTAGCTTATTTGTGCACTTTATTTCACATTTTATTACAAATCTAGCGAGAAATCTTTTAATTCAGTTTATTTATGCACATTCCATAAGGTTTACATTACGAGTTTGAGTGATACCTACGCAATGAAATTGTTATATTGTCACAGTTAACAAATGGGCATTGTTCCACCTCATTGTAGTTGCTATAACAACGAAGAAAAACATCATTACGTGGCTTTAGGTAATATATCAGATATCATACATTATTATTATTGTTATTATTATTAATAATAATAGTAATAACAATAGTAATAATAATAATAAAACGTACGTGTGGGTAATTTGGAATAAACCCCAATCTCCAACCAGTAAAATACTGTGTACTTCGTGGATTAAAAGATTAAGAATCATTGATGTATGTATGTATGTATAGTGTATGTTGCCTGTATGTATTGCCTGCCTATTGCAGGTTAATGTCTGCAGATAGAATGCTGTTTCTAGTTAAGAATAGGTGTAAGCAATTTAGATATCAGATGGCATAAGAAATGGGGTCAGTTTAGCATTTGTTAATCAGATCTGCATATTTTCCCTTTGAATAGACGTTCTCTATTAAATAAATATATATTTAGTATTAGTATTAGTATTAGTATTTAGTATATAAATATACTAAATATTCCAAATCCCCATCAGGGAGTGAGAAAACAAGAATTATTGATCATGAACAAAAGCATCAAATTCTCAGGTTTGTCTTAATACATTCTGGTTTATTCAACTGTGGGTAATTGAAAGTGGAAATAATGGAAAACATCCACAGTATATGATTATATGTTTAAGTATGATTGAGGGGGATAAACAGACAATTAACTGTTATGGTTAACATCAAAAATAGAAAAAAAAAAAAAAACACCAATACATTATCACTCCTATAAATTGGATTTATTCAATGTGACAATGTTTTGATCTCAGTGGATCTTACTTGGGTCATGTTAAACAGTAAAACATTTACTTACATTTTTTCACAAAAGGGTTGTGTATATCGTCAAAACAATAACATTCAAAATGAAATCAAATTCCCCAAAATACTCAAGTTTGTCATATAAAGGCTTAAAGAAATGTGTGACAATCTCCCAACCACCAAAGAGCCGCAGTTACAGGACATTTTATACGCATCGTGCTCGAACTCATCACTCTCATAGTGATGATAGAACTGCTTCAAAACAAAATTCACTTGCAAATCATAAAATCAAATGGAAACCACTTTTTCTTTTAAATTTGCAAGAGTAATAGGCTATTACTATTTATTGGAATTACATTTTACAATACATACTTATGTCCTTAAGGGGTGTTCAAAACTGTACTCTCTATGTCTATATCAGTGGTGCCCAAAGTGCAGCCCGTGGGCAAAATTTGTCCCTTCAAGGGGTTTGATTCGGTCCTCAAGATGGTGCTTGGATTTGTCAGGAGTATTTATTTTTGATTCATTTGTGACTGAATAGATTGTCAATAGGACCCAAGAACGCCAAAACGGCATGCATGTTCTACTCAAAAGCACAGTAATTAAAGAAGATAAAGAGATCGGTTTAAAGTTGCCTACTTTGGCCCTCCATGGAAAAAACTTTGGCAACTCTTGGTCTATATAATAAGGAAAAAAAAGAGTGGGGACAGGACAGAGGGCCGAGGAGGAGCAGGCAGCAGGGTACAACCACATAGAAGAGGTGGGATATACCATTAGTTATAAACCATCCGCAACAGAGAAGCCCCTCCCAAACCGACACGCATCAGGGGCTTTGACAATTACAGCGTCTCTCTTCAAAATATACAAGCGTGTAAATCTGGCGTTTCGAGCGTTGCCTTTGGTCTGAACAGGGCATTACTTTTTCAATGAAGCTCAACACTTCTGCCCAGCTGTTAAAATCTCAAAGAACATTTTAGACCTTTAGACAAAAAAAATTATACAATAGCACTTAAATCAGCTTGTGGTAAGTTTTGGAGATTAAAACACACAGTTACGTGAAAAAGTATATGGCCCTTTCCTGAATTAGTCGATTTTTTTTGTATTAGTCACACTTAGATGTTTTGGATCATCAAGCCAATTTTTATGTCACATCAAGACAACCTGAGAAAATACAAAATGCAGTTTCCAAATGATTATTACATTTATTAACAGCGAAATAATCCAAACCTATCAGACCCTCTGTGGAGGGTCTGATCACCAATAACAACAATCAACATTTAAGTGTGGTAAATCCAAAAAATATATACTAATATACTCAGCTTTTTGACAGCATTGTATAAATCTCGAAGATATCATACCTCATAAAACCTCAGTTACAAAAGCTTTTTGCTGCCCATTTTAAACACTATAATGAGAAAATAATTCAAACTTAGTTCATTAAGATGATTTTGAACTTACTGATCGTTTGTGCTTCACGTTGCCTATCCTATTAAAACAGATATTAGCCAGTCACCATAAAATGCCTAACTGCTATCTGACTCAAGTTCAAACAAAAGGTTCTTTAAAATGCTTTGATGTCACAAGAACACAACTTATGTACTTAATGTAAAATGATCTGTGCTATGGTCACTATTTTGCATATGACTGCTTAACAACTGTACTAGGTCGTTTTTTTCCACTCTTAACATTAGTACATTTTGATTTTTCAATGGAAGCCTCATCGAGCCTTGAAAAGCAGAGTTTTGTTTGTTGTTGTGTGTATTAATCAATGGTGAGGTCACTGTTTTCAGCTGCTGCATGGGTATTTGTTTTTGTCCATGGCTGCGTCTGAATAGGGCAAATCGGTAAGAGGTCTAACCCAAAACCGGAAGTGCGCTGAGTGCTGTCTGAATAATCCTGTCAGTTTAGGAAGGAGCTAGGGATAGGAGCTTGTAAGCTTCCTAAATAGCCTCTTTAGCATAGGGACCTCTGCACGTCCCTAGCTGACGATGAGGAGCTAAGAGGTATCCCACAATCCTTTGCGCCGTTCCCACGTGTGTTTTGTTTTTGCATTGGAGTGTTTACGAAAATGTACGATCTCTGCACGACAAGGTTCATGATTGACAGACACGTGTTATAAAATGATCTGCACAAGACAAACTTTATAAAAGTGACTAAAGAGTCTCCACAGAGCCTTACTTTTAAAGATCACTGCAGGATATGGACTAAATGAACCAGTTTTGTTACGCATTTTGTTTTAGTTTAGAATGAAAGCAATATGCAAATTAGCAACATGCTTTAAGCTCCATAATAACAGGCTCTGACATGAACCAAAGTGTGTCCAGGGCATTTCATATCTGTGATAGAAGTGAATCTGAAACTGATTTTTATTATGGTCTGTTCTCTGTCTGCCTTCATTTAAGTGGCTGGTGTAACTTTCAGAGATAGTGGTGAAGCCTGAGGTTCAACTGCTCTTTACTGAAAACCTGTTGACATCAAAGTCAGTGGTGTGCAGTAAAATACAGACATTTTAGCCTCCAGATTTCACAGATTTATTTAAATGAATATTATGTTTGAATATTCCGCCCCCTAGTGTCTGATCTGTAAGCTGCATTTGTGAAAAGAAAAACTGTTGCTGACGTCACTTCCCCCGTTGTTTCCGCTGAGTGAGCATCGTCGGATTGTGTAACCACGACATAGCTCCTAGCTCCTAGCCCCTAACTGCATAGTGATCTAAAGGTTGACCCCACCAAAGATTAAGGAGTTAGGAGCTAGTGTTAGTGTTAGTGGGTATAATTAGACTGATTCGGATGGAGCTCTGGTCACACAAAAGTCCTCTTATGTCCACTTAATGACAGAGAAGCAGCCTGATGACTGAAACAATACTTCCTGCATGACAAAAGAAATGAAATGAAAGGAAAGGTCAGCGCAAGTGGTCAATCTGATCTGAGACTGATCAAGTACTACAAATCACATCTGTTTTATGAACAAAGGGTCGAAATTTACTCTACAATTTAAGTCAGATTTGATCCACTTCATTTCTTCACACAAAAAAGTACAATGTAATTTAAACATTTCATTTTCATTAAAAAAAATATTTGAAAAATACACACAATAGTTTCTACAAAGTGATACCTAAACACACAATATTTGTTCTATTAAAAAAAAAAAAACTTTTAACACATCTCTAACCTTTTTCTTTCATTCAGTGTCCTCTTCATCAGAGGAAGAACTGCTGATGCCAACTTCTTCCGTATCAGAAGGAATATCATCGAAGGATGCATTTTGACCCAGAACATTCTTATAGGTTGAGCGTGCAGCAGTGAATCCAGTGTTTACATCAAAAAGCCTTTGTCTGAAGACACACTGAAGCCCCTGGCGTCCATTCTGTGACAATGTGCAGCCTGTGTATAGAAATAGCAAACAAAAGCTTTCATTCAAATACCTTTCACATAGCAATAGTGTAACAACTACTCATATTACATATTCCTCCATTAGTAAAGGTAATTTTACAAATCACTGTCATTACACACAAAATGAGCAAGCAAACTGCATTATGTAGTTTACCACAAAGTACAAGAGATGGTTTACAATTTAATTTTTGTCTATCAACTCGTCCTGCAATTTTCTGAAACTGCAATTGGAGATATAGCTGTAAGGCTCGCTAAACTGTTAGTGTTTTGTCATCTGAATTGTGTGTAGTGGCAAGCATGAAGTAAATAAAAAAGAAATAACAAGGACCTTCATCCATTTCTTTTACACATAGGTCTCTCAAGATATCCATTGTGGAGGACAAGTACTGGCAATGTTGTTTGATCTCCCCAAGTACGATGCCCTCCTCTTCTTTCAAACGACAGAGACGCATCACATGGTCGAAAAGCTTCTTTTTCAATCATCAGATTACCTTCACCTGCAATTTACACAATTTTACATATCAAGTTAATATAAAAGTATGTATAAAAGAATCTTATAGCCAAATATACACTTACATTCCCATGGCCATTTGAAGATGTCCTCAGCCAAGATTTCATCCACAGATGGAAGTTGAACTCTTTGGCATTGTATTGCTTTACTGCACTCTCTAACAGTTTCTTATCATCGGAAACCTTCTTCCTTAATTGATGCCTTCGCTTGTTGGAATCTGAGATGTAATTATAACATAAAAGTTAACCTAAAGCTGTAATTATTGATAAATTAATCCTCAGGGGTGATAGCTTTCAACAATGTATTTATTGTATAAATTTAGAGAAGCATTTATTTTGCAATTTTCAGTTAGCTTCACAATAAAAAAGGTTGAATGTTTTCCGTCTACAGTCTGGCTTGTATCGAGGACCCTTTGGTGTCATGGGCAATGAATTCAATGTATCAATGTAGCACATAGTTAAAACTATGTCAAAAATAATTTAGTCAATTTCAGATCTAAGTCTAAACAGGCTGATATTCACTGCTAAGCCAAAAGAAAAATTGTATGGGTTAATGACTGTATAGGTGTCAGATACCTGTGGTTACTTTGAATCAGTACATAAATCATATACATTATGTGTATTTACCTACATAAAAGTAAAATAGTAATATTTAGGTTACGAGAATTGTACATTATTTTACATCATGGAAAATGTAAAGGTTCTTACCACTCTGTCTGTAAAGAAGAAGCTTTCGCTGCTTTATTGAAAGGTACAATGATTGAATTGTCCGTTGCAGTTCATTTGGCTCAGATGTATCTAAGATTTATATTGTGTCTTAATACTATTATATTATTATACTAATATTATAATAATAATTCTTTTTATCAACACAAAAAAAAGTAAAGTGCAGGGCATTTGTTTAACATACTTTCAGTCCAAAACTGGACATCTTGCACCCACTCTTGGACAGTGTCCTCACTTAGAGCCAACTCTTGCTGCATATCCTTCAACTCTTTTGAAGCATCCTCTATTCTTTGCAGAGTCTGGATGTATTTAAAAACAGCATTTACTTTTCGGTACAAAAAACTTAAATGTTACTGTAAATTTTTTTACCGTGGAGTATCTTTTTGAAAGAGCACGGTGTAGATTGTCCATCTTTCGCTGGTTCCACCCCATGGCATAGTCAGCATGTCAGTTCGTACTTAATGCAAGAAAAAATAATTAGAACTCTTTTAATATATACTTTAACACTTAAATATACACTTATAAATATAGATATAAATATATATAGTATATACAGTGTATACAGTATATATAAATAAATACAACCTGCTTGACTCATGTACTTGGAGCACAAGGCTGCACGAGATAGGAAGCTGTTCACCTGCTCCACCTCCTCGCCGATGGTGGTTCCTGCACCTTCCTGGTTCCGCCCTCCCCACTTCAACTGCAACAATGCTTGATTATTACTACTAAGGTTAAAAAAAGTACAATTTGCCTTAAATATACTTGAAAACAATTACCTCACATGTCCATGAATGCGCCTTGGCATGCATTATTGAAAGGAAGGGCTTCATTAGCAAAAGTCCAGCCATTTCAGGGAAGTGTCTTACTACTTTCTCCAAGTAGGGCCAATACTTGCATATGACATCCGAGCAGAAAAATTGGGGGTGTGAAGTGGAGATCTGTTTCTGCAGGTACAGGGGATATGCAAAAATCTTGCCACGGAACATATTGAGGGCTTTGAGCAAAATCCCATGCCTGCAGACAAGAACCTCCACTCCTTCCTCATCAATTTTGCTGGCCGATTTTTTGTCTGATTGCCGAGCTGCTGTCCATGCCGATGTGCCACAACAACCTTTGGTCGAATTCTGAGATTAAATTATAAGAGGTGTTAAAACTTGTAACTGCACCAATCAGGGCTGGACTGGCCATCGGGAGAACCGGGAGTTTTCCCGGTGGGCTGACGCACTTTTGGGCCGGTCTGCCAGCCTAGATTTTAGCAGCGGCCCAATTAGTTGCCAAGCAACATCAGCGCAGTTGTGCATGTGTGTTGCGCTGAAGGAGGAGTGGAGTGGGTAAACTACAACCTGTTTAGCTCAGTAGGTAGAGCTCTCGTTTTAGATGCATGAGGTCGCATAGTTCGAATCCACCCCTCTGCACACCTCTTTTTCCAGTTCGCCACATGGGGACTGACAAAAAGAATTATAGTTTTGTGAGTGAGACATGTGTTGGAACAACAGTATTATATTTTGTGAAAAGAATATAAAAGAAGCAACCAGCGGGGATTGAACCCAGGCCTCTGGAGTGGCAGACGAACACTTACTGAGAGCGCCACTGAAGATGGTGATTATGACGGTGCTCACACAATATAACTCACTTAACATTTGAGGGCCGGTCTAGAGCAAAAAGTCCCGGGCTGATTTTTTTCTGCCAGTCCAGCCCTGACACCAATTAAGATGTTTATATATTTTTACATGTTTTGTGGTCTTGTAGACATAGTCCACAAAGTTGGACACATCCTCATTTTCGGCTAGAAATACGCCACTGAAGAAGCCTTTTGGTCTGGAAAAAAAATAGAGGTCATAAATGCACATAATCAGCACAGAAATACAACATCCAACTCACCCTGGAGGGCTTTTAAAGCGGTACAGCTTTCTGTTCCCGTCAACAGCTACTGCCAACATGGAAGGGGTACACGCAGGGCACTCAAAATGAGACATTTCTGAAAGTTTCTCGACTTCAAACTTTGCATATGTCCATTCCAGAAATGCTCTCTGAAATGTCTCCCCACAGATGTTGCCATGCTACAAAAAAGTTATTATTTTGTTTAACTGAACTAGATGAATAAATGAATAAATATATAAATAAAGAAAGGACTGAGACTCACTCGACCAAAGATTTTGGTGCGGTGGTCCAACATGCTTAAAAATGCCTGCCGGGACATGGCCGGAGCTGTCACTTTAAGATCCTCGTACGTTAGGAAAAGGTTGAGTGTGTAGATTGTCTCAAAATTGGTGGTTGCAGGCCAATAACCACCTTCTATGAGTTCTCCCATACCTGCGCTCCAACTTGTTCCACAATTGGAACAATTGCAGGTAGGGAGAAAGACCTCATACCGACCTAAAAGAATATAAATTAAGTTAATGTAAATCACAAATAATAAACAATGGTTAGGAAGGTTCTTTACCATTGACGCCAATCAAAATTAGCTTTTTCCCAGCCACAACATTACTTCCACCAGGACAACCACAGCTAGGCAGCATCATCGGCAAAGGCATTCTGAATGTGTAGGGATAAGAATGATATAATGCTGTTCAAATGTATGGTGGAGAAAGTAAACCTACTTAACTTTATTAAAGAATGTTTTTAAAAAATACCCTTATTGTAGTATGTTCCATTTTCTTCCATGTGAATGGATGGTGGAATGCTATTTAAAAAACCATCCATGGCTCTTCTGTTGTGGAGCACCATTGCCGTGTGCCTTGATAGGTCACATTCCCCGCAAAACAATGATGTCGGCATGCAATCTGGGCAATTAATAATGGCTGCCCTTTTATTGCACTGTTGGCAAAACTCAGACCTCACCCTCTGGGATGCAAGGAGGTGATCCACAACAGCAGGTCTTTCCACTGACCAACGCTGTAGACTGGCGGTTTGCCGTGTTTTCCAACATGATGTTGCCTCTTTTGGAGTCCCTTGTGAATTGAGCATCTCCTCTATATCTTTGTGAATGTCTGGGGGGGGGTTCCACACATTCAAT
>OMNZ01008726.1:2209-14270 GCA_900303255.1 Lesueurigobius sanzi | reverse complement strand
AGTGTAGGACGTTTCGATCTTACTCCAAAGATCGTCATCAGCGTCATCACACTTCAACTACAGAGTACAGATGAAGACTGAAGAATTTCTGCCTACGATGGGCAACTGTGCCTGTGGTCTTCCAATTCCTCACAATGTTCCTCACAGTTGAAACTGAGAGCTTAAATCTCTGAGATAGCTTTCTATATCCTTCCCCTAAACCATGATGTTGAACAATCATTGTTTTCAGGTCATTTGAGAGTTGTTTTGAGGCTCCCATGTTGCAACTCTTCAGTGAAGATGCAAAGAGAAGAAACACTTACAATTGGCCTCCTTAAATACCCTTTCTCATGATTGGATTCATCTGTGTATGGAGGTCAAGGGTCACTGAGGTTACCAAACCAATTTTGAGTTCCAATAATTAGTTCTAAAGGTATTAAAATCAATAAAATGCAAGGGTGCCTAAATTTATGCACATGCCTATTTTTGTTTAAATAATTCTTGCACACTTTCTGTAAATCATATAAACTTTATTTCACTTCTCAAATATCACCGTGTTTGTCTCCTATATGACATATTTAACTGGAATTTTTTATCCAAACAAACAAACAAAATCATGAAAATCGACAGGGGCGCCCAAACTTTTTCATACCACTGTATATCTTCTTAAATGATGTCTGCTGAGAACATTTTAATTATTATTGGATTCAGTTTATTATTATTTTTTTGTTTTTTTTTGTTATTTGTTTCAAAAAATATACAGCCAATGATGTGTCTTGTAATATTATGCATGCATAAAAATAGAATAAGATAAAAAAATCGAATAATTTTTGGTATATGCCGTACGTTCTCATGGCAACCCATCCATCCATCCATCCATTTTCTTCCGCTTTATCCGGGGTCGGGTCGCGAAGGCAGCAGTCTGAGCCGAGATGCCCAGACTTCCCGATCCGCGCACACCCCATCCAGCTCTTCCTGGGAGATCCCAAGACGTTCCCTGGCCAGCCGAAAGACCTGGTCTTTCCAGCGTGTCCTGGGTCTTCCCCGGAGCCTCCTCCCAGTGGGACGTGCCAAGGCACATGGCATGGCTCATGGCAACCACAGAGCCAATCACTTGTCACTAGAGCTGGGTACCGTTAAACGATACCAGTCTGGTATGGAAAAAATAATGAAGGTACTATACCGGTATAGAAAAATAAACCGAAAACAGGTACCGAAAAAATATATTTCTTTTCAAAGCAAATTTGAGACTGCACTAAAGAAAGTGACTGAGGTGTTTCAGCTCAAATAAATGATATATTCAATAATATTTTACTGAATAAATTACCATTATTGTACTGTTTCATGGTTCTACAACAAAACTAAACATCAAGCACAAGTATAAATTACTTGATTTGAGAATGTTAGTCTTGTTTAGAGCAGTTTTGACTAGATTAGACACATTTACTACTGTAATCTACATTATTTGGTTTATTTCATGACAATTTTTTTGATTCTAAGGTAATCTCACTTGAATTAGAAAAATAAAACTGCCAAAAGGACAATTTTCTTACCCCATTCGCAAATACATTTAAATAAAAAAGTAAATGAGTAGAAATCTATTGAACAAGTCAAAAACACCTTAGAACAAGTTAGAATCAGGTCAAATGAGTCACTAAAACTTAACTCATCGAAACAGCTCAGATTTAGATAAATAAGATGAATTTGGGTCATTTAAACTTATCTACATATTGACTTTTTTGTGTAGATGACAAATAATTTAATATAGGTATCGAAAAAAGTATCGTTCAGGTATCGGTATCGTAAACCAAGTATTGTTAAGGTACTAGTATGGAAAAAATTAATGATACCCAGCCCTACTTGTCACACGGGGTGAACCCACGGATGGCAGCAAAGGCGGGCTATCAATCAAACCAGGTCCCGCAGCCAACCTTGGTGAAAGAAGGCACCTGACTGGCCAGTTATTTTTGTTAATATCTTCAATAATGTTGAAGATATCAAAAGACAAACAACAGGGCGGTGTAGTGTGTGGTGAGACTAGCACTTGAGGGCCATATTAACAACACTATTTCCAATAATGAGTTAAAGAGAGGCCAAAAAGTTAGCACGGATTCAACCAGAGCTAGCCAAATAGCTCTCCATCAATATTATGGTCTAATTTTAGTCTATGGACAACGTCTGCTAGCACCCACAAACATGGCGGATTTCCATAGTAACAGTGAATTTTCCCGAACTGTATTACATGGATCAGGTAAAACACAGATCAGGTTTTTGGATGATCTGGAAACAGGAGTGCCCAAAGGAAACCCACAGAGGACATGGCACAGTCCAAACAGAAAGGCCCCATCCGGCCAGGGAGTCGAACTTGGGACCTTCTTGGTGTGAGGCTAGTGCGCCATTGTGCTGTCTCTTTTTCCCTCTGTTATTCAAACAGAACAAACTCAGTCTTTATACAGGCTTTTCTGCAAATCAATTACAAATATCTTTCTCTGGACTCCAGCCGTGAGAGCACAAAGGTGTTTAATAATGATTCAGTCTCTGTCTCTCAGCAACTGCTGTCGCACTGGTTCTGTTTCACATTTACACAAACCAAAGGATTTCAACTAGAACATGTTTAGTTTTGGATCTTTTACAAAAGTTACTCACCAAAAATAATACTATTCTCTCATATTGTTCAGGCTTTCAGTAATTCCTCTACACACATTCATTTGTTTAAATTCTTTCACTTAATATTCATTATTACAGCAGGCTCGGATGTGATGCCAGCAACTATGGGCCTTAGGCGAGGAAATGCAGGATTAGCTCTTGTTTGGCCTAATTACTGCTACATTGTTGATTTCAAACTGCTTTCTTTTGTCTTGGCAAGTTATTTAATCTCTTCTAATGATCTTTTTTGTTCAGAACAGAAGTCCTGAATTGTAAACACCTGCTACAATATTTTAACTGAAGATTTCTGGACTTTTAACTTGTAATAACCATGAAGCATTATTTTTATTAGTGCTTTAGTCACCAATTTCTCTTTTTAATTATCTTTATCCACAGTAAATTCAACAAGTATTTGATTTCATTTTTAAATTTGTTTTCATAATCTTGGTTAATTAATGAACCATATAAGATAATTGAATAAAAACCCTCCCACACAATCCATGCATACACACTATGTCTTGTTCTGTTAGTTGGCTTTAATGAGACCCAACGAGTTGTGAACTTTTCTCACATGGTGCCACTCTTTCCCGGCTTCTGATTGGTCGGTGGGGAGGAAGAGAACACGACTGTTGCCTAGCAATGCCGTCTCCATGGATACTGCCTCCTAAAGAGCAGAAAGCCTTATGTACATCGAAAAAAGACATGACAGATGAAGGACGTAAAAAAATAAGGAGTGAAGGTAATATACAAAGAGAGGAGAGGCAAGAGAGGAGGCTGTAAGAAGACGGAAAAAGCCAAGGTACAGAGAGGGATATTCAGAATATTATAAAGGGATATGAAAATGATAAAGTTATGTGAGCTTGTGACAAAAATCTAAAAAGAAGTCTCCCCTCATTGGGATTCAAGCGAGGGTATTATAATTGTAGAGAAAATTGAAGCAAGGAGTTGGTTAAAATAAAAATTGTAGAAGAGAGCACTGAAAATGGCAACAAAAGAAATGAAATCACGTCTGAGTTTCACACATTGAAACTACAACTTAGATTGGGTTATATTAAGTTGTAGATGAGACACAAGCACATGTGTGTGGATCGTGGAAGTGGGAGAATGTCTCTTTGTTCATGTTGAAGCTGATTTTAGCAATAGGACCTGGTAACCCTCAGATTGGCACTCATTCTGTTTTCTGATTGGATAATTGAGTACAGTTAAAATTACAAACCAGAATTTGTTTTGAACATGGTGACCTCAGATCTGGTCATGACACAGGAAGACCATGACAAAAAATATACATACATTAGACTACCTCAAGACCATTTCACTTTCATAAGGGTCTCAATAAGCTACAACTAAAAATGCAAACCCTGTAGATCATAAAAGACAATCACGTCATAAATGTAAGTACTACAAGGAATTCATTAAAAATAATATAAAGGCATAGAAAGTCAGAGTTACGCACAATAAATAAAAAATATAGAACGAAAAAAGGCAGCCCTCTACATGATTCATCATATAGATTCCCCCAGACAGTTGGAGCAGTGCAGCCTGGGTAATATCGGAGTCTGCTTCATTTGCTATTCTGTCTCAAGATGCTGCTGTGGCTTTCTGGGCTGCTGTGCTGTCTGCTGCCTGTCTTGTGGTTCCTTTCGCTGTGCCTCCGCCATGTTTTTTTTTTTTTTTTTTTTTCTTTTGTGGAGAGGGGTGAGACCACTACACTATGGTCTGTCTAACAATGCCAATAATGCCACCCACGAAAACCAAATCCAATCCAATATTTCCTCATCGTCTGGAGCTGTCTGTCGCGGGTTTGCTTGAGGAGGAGGAGACAGGGGCTCAATGAAATATTTATGAAGTCTACTGTACTGACTTTTTGGAGCAAGGTCGGTAAAGAGAAGTCAGGCAAACTTTTTTCCAGCCTATATGCAGCTGACATAGTAATGTGTAGGATTTTTCAGGTTATGCGTTATTTAGGCCAGTGGTTCTCAACAGATATGGCATCGGAACCCACCTTTGGGTAAAAAGCCAAACATGTGCAAAGAGGGGGGTTGAATTTGTTATATATGATGTAAAATACAATATTTCCCCCTCAAATACTTGTTGAGTTTATATGAAATACGCCTAAAAAGCCACAATGATGATAAAAACAAGCCATGACTTTTTCCAATATAAAAATATATTTTCTGGGAAAGACTCATGACCCACTGAGGACAGTTCCACGGCCAACCAATGATTTAGGTGGTATATAGTAGTGGTGTGGTTAGCGCGGTCGGCTCACAGCAAGAAGGTCCGGATTTTGATTTGTGAACTTGCACCATTGGACCTTGCACGTTCTTTTCGTCTGGGTCAACTTTCTCTGGTTACTCTGTGCCCCCCATCAACCTAAAACATGTGCTCCAGCCATATTGAAGGATGGGTCAAATGTGGAGGACAAATGACCTCACAGGGACAAGTATACAGGACATTTTCTCCTTATTTGCGTCAGGAATAAAACCAATATTGTAGGGCTGCAAGATTAATGGACATCGCAATTTTAAATACTGCAATTACAAGAACATGAAGTCAGTTCAACTACAGCAGATAATTACAACACTGAACTGCATAAAAAATAATATTACAATCGCAAATCAAATCTACAATTGCAATTTCTGTCTGGATTTTTGTCAAAAGCATGCAGCCCTACAATATTGGAATAGCTACTTTCCATTGATTCTGTGTCTAGACCGGCAGCCTCCTCTTGTTAGAATGGCAGAAGAATGCCATGTATTTTGGCATAACCACTGCTAAAGGTCAGATGTAAGAACCCTTGATAAAGTAAAGGGCTAAACATCATTGCTGTTGAAAGATGTAAAGTGGAATATTGTCCTTGAGTTTTGATTGGTTGTAATAGGCAGGTAGATTGACCAATCAGAGAAATGCATGGTACATCTTTATCAAAACAAACATGGCAGCTTCCATAGGTATATGAGTGAATGATCCTAAGGGACAGAATCAAAAGGCCAGTTCAGAGGTGAAAACGATAAGGTCCTGCTTTGGACAAGGAAGTAGGAGTGGCAGGCTCATCTAGACTTTTTTTTTTTTAAAGAGATGTATGTAGAGACAAAAATGTACAAAAAAATACAAAATCCTTAGGTGACATTGGAACTTGTGATGCTCTGGCTGGTAGGTGAATTCTCAACCTAGTCGTTCTGCAAATGCAACAACTCTAGCTAGACAGTCTGCAGGTGTAGATTCTTGGTAGGAGACACTACATTTAAAGGACTTCTATTTGCGCACGGCTGGTCACTCTCAACACTGCTGTTCAGTCCATGTGAGTTTTGGCTCAGCTCAAACCGGATTTCACAGACACATTCGCAGCCAGCCCTCCCTGGATCTGAACTGGATTAATAATTTGCATTTTAACTCTTTATTGACCGGGACATGAGCCGGCGGTGGTTAAGTGGCTTCCTCTTAACGCCGTGATTTCTTTACATGCATGATTTATGGACGGGTTAGCCCAGGACTGCAGCGTTGCCTGTTTTGTTACGGCCTTTCGATTACTAAGCAGCCATACATCAACTTTTATTATGCGCCAAAACTGCCAATGTCCTCTTTGGTTTGCAATGTCATCTCTAAAGCCCGGGCTGACACGCAAACTGTAAATCTACGTTCCCCACAATGCAACGGGAAGTTACGCAACCTGCTGACTGGACATGGGTGAAAGTTGTGTGTGTACGAGTGGAGCGGCGGGGAGAAGGGGGAATGAGCAAAGCAAGACGCAATGAAGAGAGACAGGGGAGACGTGCGGCGAAATGGTGCAGGCGATTTAATCTCTATCAGCCACGATGGGAAGGCGACTGCACCACGAAAACCCAGTGCAAAAACCACAAAACGAAACCTTTGAATGCTGAGAAAAGTCTGCCATGTGATTGCAAGAAATATGGGAATGCGAAATACGAACCAAACAAAAAACACAATTCAGAAAGGCCACTTATTTCTCTAGTGAGGAGATGATGTTTAATCAATCTGATATTTCATTTCAATGGGCGTGATGTGAAACTTGAGGGCAAGAACAAGTTGATGTCGTATTCTCATTACCCCGATGGTATGTTTTAGGCATTGTACTCAATTAGTGCTGAAAAGATTAATCCTAATTGGGTCGAAATTGCAGATTGAAGAGATTAAATGGTCACATTAATCTAATTTAATATAATATGTTAGTTTAACAGTCTTTTCTCAAATGTTATGCTTCCTTCCATTATGGCGAAGTAAAGCTAGCCTTAAACAGCCCCAGCCTTTGAGAGAGAGTATTCAATTCTGTGGTTATACTGTAGTGATCTGATAAAACCGCATTGGTCCAGAGAGTCGTGCCAAATGTTAGCACAGCCCTATATTACATCCAGAAACAGGATTTTTTTTTCAATCTGATGCAGGAGTGACGGTTTATTTTGGAGTTTGGCCGATTGCTTGCTCTGTCTATCCTTATTAATACATCCACGGCATGAAGGCATGAAGGCAGACGGTTCACAGAGGAGAATCTGGAAACTCGGCTTTTTGGAAACGAGGAGGAGAAACTAATAAGACGACCAAATAAGGAACAGGAAGTGGAGGTATAAAGCACAATGAGGCGCGGAGAGATCGAATGAGAGACAGAGCAGTAATGAGGATATATGAGCGAGGGAGGGAGCGGGAGGGAGGAAGAGACAGACAGACAGACAGAGAGGGAGAAAGAGAGAGATGGCAGTGACTCTTCATCTGTGACTGGTGCTTCACATCTGACTGCTGCCTCTACTGTTGGATTTAAACATTATTTTGGCTTTGTGCTGCTGCTGTGTACCTCTGCAGCAGCATCTAAATAGCCCTATGTGAAAAGGAGAGGTGCGTAACTTGTTATTGGTAATAAATAACTAAAGATGATGTGAATATTTTACACATGCAACCTTTGTGCCTGCAGAGTTCAGGGCTAAATGCTTTAATAAAATGCCATAACTTATTCAGTATTGTGTATATCGATTTTGGCTCACTATAAATTTCATCAAATTAGTCCCTTTTACAATATATGTCATTTTTATTAACAAAGAATATAGAATCATTTAGAACTACTATTCTACAATATGCAAAACAAAAGCGTCCTCTAGCATACGGACTACAGTACAGCTGAATTCCAGGTCTTTGTGGCTTGTTCCGACAACCGCCCCTCTATTGTTATCCCAGGAGGCGTCTGAAAGGGCGTCTCCTTGTGCACCTTGACTTTCGGTGCCTTTCCCCCCCCCTCTGTCTGCATGCGTCTCCCCGCTCTGTCCTCTTCCCGGGACATTTGCGTATCCTTGATGTAAAGTGGGATATGTGCGGCGTGCGGCTGGACATGGGGCTAAGACACCCTCATTCATCACGTTAAAGGGAGCAGCAGCCACAGGGGGGGAGGGGAGAGGCGCGGGCGGCTAAAACCGAACTTCCACACAGTGCACCTTGGTATTTTGGGTTGGGGTTTAGGCTAGGAGTGGGCAGATCAATGTTGTTGGAAGGATTGGGGATTTATTGTTGTGGTTTAACAAAACAGTTTCCCACTAGTGCAACTAAAGGTGCCAGCAGTAAATATTGTGACATAGAAATGATTTTATATTTCAAATATTGAACAATAATAACAGATCACGCAAAAAAACCTTATTGAACTGTTATTTTGGAACTCATTGTATTAGAGTAAACGTTCCGATGCCTTGGTCTGGATTAATTTGGATTAAACTATACAATAGCAGGGCTTCTTAAACCAAGAAAAGTAGGATATGACCTTCCAAGTTCATGAAGTAGCTGATTTTCCACCAGTCCCGGATCAAGATGGATTCAGGGCTATAACAGGCGCAAAAAGTGTTTAAAATAAATGGTAAATGGTCACATTTATATAGCGCTTTTCTACCTGCTTTAGGCACTCAAAGCGCTTTACATCAAGGAACCACTCACCCATTCACACTCTCATTCATACACCAGTGTACGCAGACACTGGAGGCAAGGTGGGTGAAGTGTCTTGCCCAAGGACACAACGACAGTGTGCACCTGCGGGGATGGAACCGCTAACCCTCCGATTACAAGACGACCCGCTCTACTACTTGCGCCACCGTACTGTAATAACCTAACCCCAAAGGCTGAGGTATTTTTTCTTCTTTGCGTCTCCAACGTTTCATGAAGCTGAAATATAATAAATGAGTACTACTGCAATGTATAATAGCAGTTTTAGGAGTATATTTTACTAGGGCTGTGACAATAAACAATAATAATATTGGTAAGTGTGATGAAAAAAGGCATGTTTAGGTGATCTTAGCATTGTTTTTTCATAATTGGCATCATCACTGAAGTAGAAAATCCATAGTTCAGCAATGGCATATAATTATTGTGATAACATTGTTAATGACAAAATTGTCAGACAAAAATGCCCATACCTAGAAAATACTGAATTGTATGAAAAATATGCAACATAAATATATAATATTAAAAATCGCGAATCGAATCGCAATTTCTGTCTAGGTTTTTGTCAAAATCGTGCAGCCCTACCACACATTCAGTTAGTTACTCGAAAGAATTGTTGCCAATATCAATGTTTGCAAATCTATGGCCCCATGCATGAACCTGATATACCACAAATACTTGAATACACTGCATTGCTTTATAGTTTTATAATTCTTATATATTCTTTTTATTTTCCATAGTTTATTGTTTATTATTTATCATTAGCAAAGTTTCATGTTGCACGAGTACACTGAAGAAACTTAGTCTGTGAAATGGCAATTCATTGACAATGGCAATAAAATCTATTCTGATTCTGTAGGCAAAATTTCTTCAGTCTTGATCTGTACTCTGTAGTTGAAGTGTAGAAGGTTTCGATCTTAGTCCAAAGATCGTCATCGGCTTAATAACGACTTGAGCACGTCTTAAGAGACCCACAAGCCTGCTCAAGTCGTTATTAAGCTGATGCGTACGATGGACAACTCCTGCACGACTGAGAACCTACACAAATGGTATTCTGATTCTTCTGATTCTGATTAATGAACACGTTACTTTTAATCTCAATTCTGTGGCCCCATGCATAAACCTGATACACCACATGAATGTTAATCTGACAAAATCAAGATTAAAAGTAACGCTGTGTTCATTAATGCAATGTATTCAAGTATTTGAGTATTTGAATTATATCAGGTTCATGCACGGGGCCACAGAATGATCATTTTGAGCAGGCCTCCGACACAAACCTATACAGTTGTTGAGTAACTTGCAAAACTGGTGCTCTCTCGTTCATCACATTAGGGTACAGCAAAGTCTTATGGGGGATGGGAGTGGACAGCCAAAGTTATTATGCAAACAGTGTTGGTACTAAATCTTGCCGGGCCTGTCTCGTGCCTATAGCCCGCCGCAGTAGATGCGGGTCCGTCCTGGTGTGTGTGCTCCTGTTATTTCGTGTGTGACTTCTCCAGAGGCGCTCCTCATTAAGCAGCCGGCGACAGGAGTGCAGAGTGTGTGTTTTTTCACACTCCAGCGCTCCTCCTATACAACCACATATTCTTCTTCTGTGCTTTTTGTGACGCCTCCTCCCGCCTCCTCTGCCTTTTAATTTCCTACCTTTGCTTCGAGTCAAAACAAAGACACCCCTGAAATTCAATGCCACAAGCTTTGTTGATACCTATGTTTTAGGGATGCAAGATTAAGAGCTGCCAAGTAAAGATCACAATATATTTTTTCAGATAAGGACCCATACACGCATCCAAGAGCAGACCAAATCTTTTACTGTAGCAACTCCAAAAGGAAAGTTACTCCGACAAACGTTTGAATTCGGATTATGTGAAACAAACTACAGCGCCGCGCAGTTCAAAAGAGGACAAACAGACCCAGACAAATTCATAATGACGTCCTGGTCTTGCTCCCCATCAATCTGAGCCAGACTTCCTCGTAGACAGCAGTAGACATCGGTAATTGAAAGGATCCTCCGAAAAAAAAAAGTGGGGAAAAAAAACTTTCTTCCAAAGCCTGAAACTGAATTAAATTTTTGGGATGAGCGTCGCCATGGAAACCGTTCCCCTTCCCTGAGCGCATTTACACAAGAGGGAAAAAAAAAAAAGAAGTTAGCAAAGAGAGGAGAGAACGGAGAGAGGAGGGGAGAGAGCGGAGAAGGTATAGGATTATTTATTTGCTGAAGGAAGTAAATGGAGCTTGACACCACAGGTAAAGTGCTACGCAGTTTTAAATGGTTTGGGAAAGTAAACTATATCATTAGGAAACCATCTGTTGTAATTGTTGTTTCTAAAAATCTTTAGTACTTCATAATGTCTATTGTATGATAGTATTTTGATGCAGTGGCCTTCATGCCGAGTCTAAGCCTTAAGCAGTTCCAAAACGTAACAAAGCAGCATGAATAATTCTTCAGTGCCATTTCAACCTTGCAGCTCTGACCTCACCACACTTGCATTTAGGACTTGGTGATGCCAAATAAATAAACACACAAATAAACAAAGAACAAGACACTAATAATAATAGGGAAAAAGCACAGATTTTGTGAAATATATGTTTCAAAATACACCTCAGCTCAAACAACAAATGAAAGCTTTCCACTGCAGAACAATTTAGCACAAACTTGCCATCAATCATTTTATTCCTCAAAGTTCAAAGTCCGAGCGAGCTGTCACAGAACTGGATGTAAACACCCGTCAATTAAAAATCACCATGTCCCTAACTGCGATTGGTCAAAGTGATCGTTATCATATTTCGGTATCCAAACCATCCGGTTCTGGCTTTGTATAAACAAGTAAACCAACATCACAGGCTCTGACGAATCTGTTTTTCTGTTTTTCTCCCTCATTGAAATGGCATGTTTCAGTAGCACCTCTCTCTATACTGCACCTCCTGTATTTACTAGAAAACTATGGAGCCATGAAGACCAATATTGCCTTTGTGCAGAAATCAGATTGGTATGACTTGAATTGGACATTTTCTAATTAATGCAGGGCACAGCCTCACCACTAGAGGTCGCAAAATCCCACTTGAAGCTCAAATATCGCTGTCAACCATCTCCTAATCAGTAATTATTTCATAAATCCTCTTTTGTACTAATAAAAGGAAAAGTAAGATGTTTAATTACGGCATAGGGATAGTGACAGCTCAGCAGGCCGAGGCGATGGAGGAGCAGGGAAACGAGCAGGAGACGGGCTGTATCCATTGGCAGCGGGTTTGAGATGGGGATGGGGGGCATATAAGAAGGGTATGTGTGGGGGGGGGGTATGGGGGCGAGGGGGGGGGTTGCATTTGGGGATTCATGTCTTGGTGGATGATTCCCAGGGGGATTTCTCTCCGGGACTTGAAAGCTGTGAAGTGTGCGGTTCTGCTGTAGTCCTCCTGGTAATTGGACGGGGAGAGGAGGAAGGGGCGCATGCAGGGGACGGGGGGGTGGGGGTCAGGTAGCAACGTGTGGGATGGAGGAAATTTA
>OMNZ01008720.1:427-11662 GCA_900303255.1 Lesueurigobius sanzi | reverse complement strand
GTTGTTGAATTATCAGCAGCAACTATTTAATCATTTCAGGTGGAGTGGGAAAGACTGAGTTACTGTTCCTTTATGCACGTGACGCTGGCAGAAACCATCAGTAGACAGCCACCGGTCAGACGGCTTTGCTTGACGCCATGGTGAAAGCTCATATGGCAACTTCCCGTTCAGACGAAATTCCTTTTCAGTGAATCTGTCCAATTTCCCACTCTTAGAACTGGTTAAGTCACATATCTGATCAGCGTCACACACTAAAAATAGTAAGAAAATAAACATGACACCTGTTGAGGGCTTGTTGTAGTATTCTGTTATTAATCCAGCATGTACAGTATGCTCACTGACCACACCCAGTCTCGCCGTTTCATTTTTCTGTGTAACCCCAGTGCATAGGTTTGTTAAACCCAATTAGCCATAAGTAAAGTTATGTATTTATGTTGCAATGGGGGACAGGACCTTTCCAAAAACATTTTATTTTCCAGGTGCACTAAGCCACTTTTATATAGTGCGGGCAGAGAGTGGTCGGCTTGTAAACAGCTATGTAGAAAGTGTGGGGCCAATAAAAACGGACCACCAGAAATTTTTAATGAGATTTACCTGACTGTTTATGAAGAGGTCATGTTTTGTTGCATTTTCTTTTATTAAAACAATACAGTTTGGAGAAGTCTTATACATTTTAATATGATTTAAAGGCCAGAAAAACTCTTGTGGGCGACTAAGACAGTATAGTCATTAGTGTAGCACCGTGTTTTGTTGGGATCTAATTGATATGTGTTTCATATTTCTTCAGGCAGTTGTTTTTGTGAGTCAAGCGTCCGTCTGAGGGGAATATTTATCATTCAATCTGAAAATGTGAGAGCCTGAGGTCTTGGCTCAGTCCTGCCGCAGTAAGTCCGCGAAAATCTCCACTGAACGTTTGTGATTAAGTGTCTTTATTTAAGCCCTCCAACCCAAATGAGCAATCAGAGCCAAGCTGAGGCCCCGAGCTTCCTTACAGTCCGGTAGCTGGAAGCACTACTATATTACAAACACCCATCACCAGGTCTGCTCAGTCAGCTGGCACTATTCTTTACTCAGAAGGAGACCATTTGCAGGATTTACATTTACAGCAACAAAAGTGCATAGTAACTTACAGTGCTTAACAAATTTATTAGACCACCACCCAGTATAAGGTGTTTGCCGCTGCTGCCATAATTCAACAGTATTTCTGTTTACCAAAATATCTTTTTATGTTTCTATCATGGTTAAGGAAAAAGGAATCTGGAGCTGGGTCTGATGGATTGGCCAAGCCAAAGTCCAGACTTGAACCCCATTGAACAGATCTGGGATTTAGTGAAATCAAAAACTGATCACCCCAAAGTCTCATCCAAAGCAAGTCTCTGGGAACAGCTACAAACTATTTGGAACTCAATAACAAAAGAGACTTTTTAAAACTACATAAAAACAAAAGAATGAAGCTGTTATCAGGGCCAAATGTGGCTGTACAACAAGGACTATTTTGTTATTCCAATTGGATATTTTCTTAATGAATAGCAAGAATAGCAATGAAATAGTCTGTGTAAGTTCTCAGTTGTACAGGAGTTGTCCATCATTACGATGGAATAGTTATTTATGTTGTTTTCATGACCGGTGGTCTAATAAATTTGTTCAGCACTGTACAAGTAAAGTGCAAAAGTTCAGTTTTTGGTTTGATTTTTCTAATTTACTTCCATTTTAGCCGGGGCTGGGTATTGCCAGCAACGTCATGATGCGATACATATCCCGATACATTTTCTTTTATTATTAATAATAATCAGTGGCGTGCGGTGCATTTACTCCCTAAGCCCTCTGTGGAGCAGCACACAGTAATGTAAGCTTCAATACAAATTTAAGTCATTAAAACTACGTGAAGCATGAAATGTGCACTTCTTGCCCTTCGTTACAACCAAATAAAAACATTTGCTATTCAAAATCAAAATTTCAACTCACAATAATAATCACAATTTTGTTAATGAAAAAGTATGAACCACCCAGGAATTGAACCTGGGCCGCCCGTGCGGAAAACCAATGCGCTAGTGACTGAGCTATAATCACACTGCTATGCCAGGACTCATTTTGTGATAAGGCATTACTTCCGGATTGATTGTCTCAAAAAATGAATCTAGTTTTGACTTTTATTATTCCTTTACTTTTAAAACAAGCTCTAGAGCCGCACAGGGAAATATTAAACTGCTTTTAACTTTTAACTTATATTATAGTCCATTATTTTGTCAGACTCAAACTAACTTATAATCAATGTCACGCAAATTCTATGACTTTTCTTGCAAAGGTCTTCTATAAAATGATTTGGCGATTACATCCTCAATCAAATTAAAGTATTCTTCACCTTACGACAGTTCTACATTAAAAATAAAACGCTTGGACCAGTTTGTGCTCGGAGATGTGACTCTTAGCGCTCATCAGTTTGACAGAGGTTACAGCCAATCAAACACCATTAAGATTGTGACGTCGGCAAACGCCCTCTAGATGGCTCTATTCTCATTATAGATCACGTCTCTGCTTGGCTGGAGTGCAGGCTAGAGCATTGGCCACTGTAAATACGAGCGGAGCCTTCAGAAGCGACTCTGAAGGCGCTGGAAAAAACTCTTCGCCATCGGCCAAACGGAGCGGAAAAATCAGATTGGACGACAATATAACGTTATTAAAAGTTATAAAATACACATAATAATATGATTTTATTATATATTTTTAAAACTTTTTTTCCCCTCAAAATAGTTAGGCCATTAGAGAAGGTCTTGCTGGCCTTGACCGCACGCCACTGATAATAATAATGGCATACATTTGTAATGCGCTTTACAAGCCTGTGTCACAAGTTTCTCAAAGCGCTACACTGTTGTCATTATTCTTTCTCTCCATACTTGGTGGTGGTAAGATACTATTGTAGCCACAGCTGCCCTTGGGTAGACTGACGGAAGCAAGGCTGCCAGTTCGCGCCATCGGCCCCTCCGACCACCACCAACCAGTCACTCTCACACAACATTCATACGCGCGGTGGGTGAAGTGTCTTGCCCAAGGACACACAACGGTCTGCAGCTGTAGGAGCCTGGATTCGAACCCCCGACCTTCCGATCATGAGACGACCCACTCTACCATCTGCGCCACTGTCGCCATTATTGGCGTAACACGATACAGGTGCCTCTATATGATACATGTATTGCTAACGACTCGTAACGATATATTGTCGATACAATATATTAAGCACAGCCCTAATTTTAGCCCTGTTATGGTGTTACAATTTTTGACAAATTTGATCAATAGTTATTCCTTATGTTTTTTTCTTTAATTAAAAGGAATATGCTGTGTTCAAATAGTTTGGTAATCAGCATATTTAAGATAGTTATTATTATTATTATATAAGTTTGTTCTCATATTGTGATACTTCTCTTTTCATTTTGACATCTGTTGGTAGAAGAGCAACTGACTGTAGCAGTGTGTTTTACTTTTGCTTGCCATTCTTACACATTATTGTGTAATTATTTCCAGCAGGTGGTTTCAATAGCAAATAAAGAAAATATATAGTACATAAAACAACTATAGGGGCTGTTCGGTTTCCTGATGTAATGTGATTGCAGATGTAACCAAAAATGAAGAGACGTAGCTGGTTACAGTTCTGTTTAGTTTCATGAATGAATCCCGGTTCTTGTTGCGCCAGTGGCTTCAGTCATGTCTGTACCTGCTTGGATGTGAAATTCCCACATTCTCCCTGTCTTGCTCACTTCACCAACTCCATCAACCGATTATATCCAGGAAGTTAGATCATGAATGCCTTTATTTAGATGTGGCATTTGTAAACTACCCATGCCATTGTCTCTCTCTGTAGATCAAACAAACATTGTACATGCCAGAGGAGAGAAAGTGCGTCCAGGTAGACTGTGGCTGGGCGTGGGCATGCCAAAAGTCTATTTTTAGAGACTTAAAGGCATTAGGTCAGAGTCAGGGGGTTGAGCATCATACTCTCCTCAGGGCGGTTTGGTGGCACTCACTTGTGAAACCCAGTCGGCCCGCTCATGACAGACACTGCATCACTTACCAGAGGTCTGAGCATGTGCGCTCTGTGGCCACAAGGGGAGCTAGAGGAGCATGGACTGGTTGAGCTGGGGGGAAGGGTAGTAGCTATACTAACATCTGAACTGACCAGAAAGGGCTAGAACTGGGATTACAACAGGAGAATGCCTATAATGAAAGAAGAAAAATGTTTAAATATACCTGGGACACCATGAAGAACTTAACCAGAGCTGTATTTAGTTCAACCACTATAGTGTCTCTTTGTGTGATGGCTGTTTTAAGAGAGAAATGATCACCCACTAAGTAATAATAAATCATTGAAAAGTAATAATAATAAAATAAAAATGTATTCAAAATAGTGCTTCAAGATATGAGTAAAGAATTACAATATCTCATAATACTGTATGAATGGAGTCAAAATGAAAGCATAAATACTAAAAATAAAGAATCAAGACTCAAATTGGTACTATATTAAGAAGATCAAGCCTCAAAGCAGTTCAAAAATATCTTATGTTATGTCCCCTCATATTTTCAGCCCAAGTTTTTGAGATTAGCGACATTTTGTGCAGCCCTAACTAAATACACTTTGATTCATCTTATCAAATACCATAGGATGATAAAAGAATTGTTCTGATGAAATAAAAAGCATTAAGGCGAGACACTACAGGCAGATAAAATGTCAAATTCACAATAAAGTGTTCAATTGTTGCACTGATTAAACATTTCTCCATAGATTTACATGAAATAACACAAAGGCCATTTTCAAGAAATGCATTTTGCAACATCATCTCCAGTTTTGTAGCTTGAACAGCCATCCAATTTTCCAGTCTTGGACTTGACAATATTTTGAAGGTTTGTTCTGAGGGATTTTTCAATATTTAATTCCTCGCCTGATTCATTGAGTTTTGAACCATAAAAAACAAAGGCAAAATTTGAATTTGTACAGATTTATTCACTAATAACTAGTTTATTCAAAAATTAAACAAGACATCCAAAATCCCCTCAGAACTAATCTTTGTAAGTAAGATATCAACAAAATTCCCATACAGCCCATACATTTAAATCTAGCTTTACCCATTATATAAATTTCGATGCTGAAAATGTAGCCGTTTTGGGCCATTTTTACACATACACTGCCTTATTTTTATATGAAAATATAAAATGATGGAAAACTTGCAATACATTTTCTCATATTTATATCAGTAATATACAGCAAAAGTCACTCAATTAGGGCTGCAACTAACTATTATTTTGGTAGTCGATTAATTGTTTGGCTGCAAAGGGAGAATCATATTTTAATTTAAACTTTTTGCCACATGAAGCCAATGTGACATCGTTTGAGGACGACTTGATGGAGTCAACTTAAAGGTAATGTCTGTAGGATGCTCTTAGGGCAAGTTTCACAATATGTGAACATGCCATTCATCATTTGAAAGCTCAGAATCTTTAGAATACAGTCTGGGACTGCTCTTTCTGCTCTGATTTGATGGTCTTGAGAGGTCAAATATATACCTTATACCTTTTAGAGAAAAAAAATGTTTTATCATCACTATACAAGATTTTGATTTTATTTGTGCTCCGTTTGAGTCTGTGTATATCCCAGAAACGATTCATCGATTACTAAAATAGCTGACAACTATTGCAATAATCGAGTTGTCCAGGATTTCCGCGGGGCATTAAAAAGCATTAAGTGAATTGTGTCAATAATAAGGCCTTAAATGTCATTAAAAAGCATCAAATAGAACTCAAACTGGCATTAAATCAAAAGTTCTTGGAAAATCATATAATTTAACAGCATAAGTTTGTCAAAAATACGAAAATTAGGGTCCAGACTGGAGTTTCGGCAGAAATCATACAGTATTTCTGGTCAAAACTTGTCCGCTGTATGAAATTTTCTATTGAATATGGAAATTAATATTAAATATGTTCGGATTTGTGGCGTTTGTAGCATTTGGGCATTAAAATGGCATTAAAAAGCATTAAATTTGACTTGCTGCTACCTGTATAAACCCTGTCGTCGATAATCGATGAGTTGTTTTACCCCTACACTCATTTTCCATTCCCCGCACTCAGCCTGCAGCGTCCTTAAGATTTAATATCCCAACATTACATAATTATTTTGATGCAACCTAATCATACCACAAGTCAACACAGAAGTCCATCAATGGTGAATGCTGGATGTTGATGGTGCGCATGAGTCGGGGCATATTTTTCACGAACACACGCCTCATCTCTTATTTCCTGGAGTGCACTTGTGTGTGTGTGTGTGTGTGTGTGTGTGTGTGTGTGTGTGTGCGCGTTCGCAGCAGGTTCAGACGGCCCCACTTTCACAACACACTAACCTGTTTAACTCACCCGGCGCCTGGCTCCCTGATGGGGGGTGCGCTTTTACTGCTCCAGCCCCTAAAACAAGCTCCCCGGCAGCCGCAGCGGTCACCGGCCAAGACCAAGCCTCCATTCACCTCCGCGGGCCAGCTGTTTATTTTCAGAGGCATTAGAGGAAACACTCGACAGGACTTATCAGATCCAAACAGTCGCACGTCTTTGTTATTTTACACACAAGCCTCCTCTCTAGCCGCGCTCATTTTCGCTAATTGTTTTCGTACTTTGGCGGTGGAATAACACGGCGGGCCGCGTTTAACACAAGTGGTAAGAGAATCCATCAGTGTAAACAGCGCAGATACAATGCACACTGGGGATTTATATGAAATGATATTGTATGTTTGGTGAGGGCAAGGTTGTAGGAGCTGTACACCGAACACAGACATGATGAGAACTACTTTAACATTTGTGGATATACAATTTGTACATTAAACACACTTGGAAGTATAAATGAGAAATAAAATGATTTTTACAATTTAAAAACTAGCATTACCGATAATGGCAAAAAATAATAATGCAAAAAACTATTGCCAGTTTTATCCTGTCTGAACAAATTTGACTGCTCGATGCTTGATAGGTGGAATTTAGCTTTTTTTTTTAAAGCAAAGCAAGAATTACATCAAAAGTTTGTATTTTTTGATGAAAAAAACATTTTGTTTCTAAAGCTGTAGGGGATAAACTGCAAAAAATAATCTCTTGATGAGTTTAATTACTAGAATTAGTATTTTTTGACCGTAATTGGAGTAATTCTGGATTCCTGCCATTTAAAATAAGAAGAAAAAAACTTATTTGCAGTAAAATTAGGTTTTTTGTCTAATTTTAAGTGCAATATACTGTACATTATTTTGTTATTTTTAGTGCCAAAATTCTTGTTTCATTGGCAGATTATTTTATTAATCTGCTCAAATCAAAGCAAATATGTATATTGCAAGAAGGTTGTGCCTATTTTCACACTTTAGAAGTTTTTTTGCAAATATTTGACCTCTGTCCCAAATAAATCCGAGAGCATTATCTAACCAGAGCAGAATGATAACTTTCTCCATCTCTCATTTGTCCCGGACTGAATCCTAGAAGTTCTGAGCTTCCAAATGAGGAATGTCATGTTCATACTGTATATTGTACATTTTTTACTAAGATCATCCTACAAACAGTACCTTTTAAGTTTACTGTATCCAGACGTCCTCAAACGGCCTCACTTTAGCTTCAGGTGTCAATAAGTTTATAAAAAATACACTTTCCATGCACCACCTTTTGGGGCCAAACGATTAATTTCCAAAATAATCGTTAGTTGCAGCCCTAATCCACCTGCCGTCCCTCGACAGGTTGTTGTCATACTTAAAGTACATCAAAATTGCGAATACAAATTCATAATCATTCACACCACAGTTACTTCATGTGTACAGGTTTTTGCGGCAACCATATTTTGGCTTTATGCTTGTGTTTCGATTTGATCAGGATTTCAAAACTCATAACTGTGTATTTGGCGAGTACAATGATTTTTAGGGCTCTTTTATATCATGATTCAAGTGGTTTTAATGATGTACACGATTGAGATCAACTAGAAATGCAATACAATCACAGCATTTGGATGAGTATTTGAGGCTTTTCTAATACAGTATATTTGTTGTTCATCAGATAAAATTTCAGTGTGTTAAGATATGGCTTTTAAAACAAACTAACTCTTGTTTTTCAAATTTTTGGACAGAGTGTGACAGGCGCATGATCTGGCTCGGATAAACACATCATAATCTTGCATTGATGTTTTTAAAATTCTAGATTAAAATATAGACCACAGATTAGAATATTTGTGGTGAGCAAGGCAGTTTGTTGTGACTCTGTAATGCCCGGGGTCAACATGGTGGCAGTGTTGCACTGTGAGGGACTCGAGGAGCTCATGTCTCACTGGGACAAGCCGTTCTACACTGGTTGATGTTTGCAAAATTAGTTTTTATGTGACTTCAATACAGTGATATTGTAGGGACGTTTACAGATAGATTTGTTTTAAAATCTTTCATCAAAATCATGACAAAAATATTAACAAGTGAAGTTAATAGTATAATTTTGATTCTGGAAATACAAGCCAGATTATTACATTTAAAAGGAGAACAATGAGTTTTCAAGCCTATTCAAAACATGCAAATGAGTTAATAACTGTAGCAGAGTAGACAGTGCACTATTTGCATATTCGGGCATACAAATAAACAACGGCTGTGGCATGTTGACGCTGACTCTACTCCGTACTGGCAATAACTTTCTCAGTAAAAGCTATTCGGAGAAGGACCTTTAACTTATAAATGGTAAAATGGTAAAAGGTCTCAACTTATACAGCAGTTTTCCACCTACATTAGGCACTCGAAGCGCTTTACATCAAGGAAGCACTTGTCCAGTCACACTTGCCCAGACACTGGAGGCTAGGCGGGTGAAGTGTCTTGCCCAAGGACAAAGGTCCAAGCCCCTGGTCCACATCCTGCCGTCAGCAAGAGTCTCCCCCAGTGGAGTCTGCAGCGCTCGGCCAACAGTGCCATGAAATAAACACACTCTAAATCCTTCCTGATCAACATTCATCATGAGTGCGCCTCTGCTAATGCACACACTGAGTGCTCTGGTGAGTATTTGGTTAGTATTTTATTGGTTATACTATGGAAAAAAGGTATTTTCCCCACTTATCCTTAGCTCTTTTTCTTATTTTATCTTTTACTTAAAGGGACTATAGTCTGATCTGACCACATGACTTTCTCCCATGACTCCTCTGGATCATCCAGATGGCCATTGGCAAACTTCAGACGGGCCTGGACATGGGCTGACTTAAGCAGGGGGACCTCCCGTGCGATGCATAATTTTAAACCATGATGTCTTAGTGTATTACTGATAGTAGCCTTGGAAACGGTGGTCCCAGCTCTCTTCAGGTCATTGACCAGCTCCCCCCGTGTAGTTCTGGGCTGATTCCTCACCTTTCTTAGCATCATTGATCCCCCACGAGGTGAGATTGTGTGGAGCCCCAGTCCCAGGGACATTGACAGTCATCATTAGCCTCTTCTATTTTCTGACAATTGCTCCAACAGTTGTCCTTTTTTCACCAGGCTGCTTGGCAATTGCCCCGTAGCCCTTTCCAGCTTCCAGTCTTTTGACAGCTCTTTGGTCTTGCCCATGTTGGTAGTTAGACTTTTGACTGATTGTGGGGTGCACAGGTGTCTTTATGAAAGCTAAGAACCTCAAACAGGTGCTACTAAATTAGAATCATGAGCAGAGTGTAGTTGGACTATTTAAAAGCAGAATAACAGGGCTTTGAGTGTCAGAAATCTGGCTGCTAAGCAAGTGATCAAATACTTTTTTGACACAGTAATATGCAAAAATATTGTTAATAAATCATACAATATGATTTCTGGATTTTTTTTTTAATATTCTGTCTCTCACGGTGGAATTGCACCAACGATGAAAATTTTAAGTTTTCAAGTGCTTCACAGGGTGATCAAATACTTATTGGCCTCACTGTAAGTCAGACCTGCAGATTGACCATAGGGATGCACCAATACCACTTTTTCTTAAACCGTACCAGTACTTTGATTTGAGTACTTGCCGATACGCGAGTACAAGGCATTTTCTTCAAACATACATCTTGTAGCTGGGCTAAAGTGATTAGTTCTCATGTCCATTTAATGGTATCGGTTAATGGCATCCCTAATAAATAAAAGATGGCCGCCCCCATAGCAACTTCCTGAATAAGGTGAATAATGCAAAAAGTTAGGAATGTGTTTGGACCACAACTATCAATTCATTTTAATCACTCCCTCTTCCATTATTTGCATTTTTTTTTTAAAAGAAGAAAAATCTGTTCCTTTAAAATAAATACAGTATATAACTCATCTGCGAGGGCAACAGACTTAATGCCTCCATGCACATTTTCAAATACAACTTTTGTGAACTATTTGCCCAACATTTGCAGAGGCAGACATAGTTTGACTGAAAGCTCCCGCGTGGCTTGTAACTTATTGTGAGGGATTGGGTTTCAGCTAAAATTAGCCATAAGGACCAAGTTATTGTGAAAAAGCTGGTAATGGCCTGCGCCCCGACATTAAGATATAAGGTTGCACTTTTAATTTGGTTCACATCACATGTGAGGCAAATGTGTTGAATATCCAATTAATAGCAGCCCTGTTTCTCAGCATTGAACCGACTTAATGAGGCGGAAAATACCATCGACTCTGTTTATTGAGGTGGAGGGACTTTGGTTCAGGCAACATTTTAACCCAAGGTTTTAACCATGATTTAATATCCCACATTATTTTGCCAAAAATAGTTATTACTTTATTTCCCAGGGCTAATGGCAGTTTCCACTTCAGGATATAAATATTAATCTCCTATTTTTAATGAGATTCATATTTTTTTGTAGTATTCTTAAGTTAAACAGAATAGAAATCCTGCACATTATCACTATCGACCCAGTTGGGTTCTCCTGCTTTTCACTTCAAATCCATTAGTCATCTATTATACTGTATTTAATATGGAATAACTAGTCAAATAATTATTTTATGATGAGACTTTTTATAATTATTTTGATCAGATTAAGCTATGAAATAAGATGACTGAGAGCATCTTGATAGAAAATGACAATGTGTGTTCTACTGCATTATATTAATTCAATAATGGTGCTGATTTTCCGATATATTCTATGTGAGGGTCTGTTGGGGGTCACTGTCACAGAAATGCAAGAAAAGTAGCCTGCAAACTCAATAAATTGCTTTATATTGAGATGCACAGTGTTATTTCCACAAATGTGTGACTTTACAAGGAGGACAAAACAAATTCAGATAG